>RJWJ010027396.1:0-22193 GCA_004363605.1 Indri indri
AAAAAAAAGTTTTACATCATACAGAAGTTCAAATGCTTTAACCAATTAATTGACAATTAATTCCTGTTGGACTTGCCTCCCACAATAAAAGTCCATGACACCTTGTCTTACTCTTAACCAATTTAAAATCCTAGCCCTAGAGATCTATCATTTCAGTACAGAGGCATTTGGGATATGAAGTATGTTTCTGTCTTGATAGCTGTCCACAAACTATAAAGGATATGAAAGAGCTCCCCACCAATTCAAATTTAAAAATGGAGATGGCTGCGTGCTAACATCAATAACAAAAAAGAAGGATGAAACAAGCATTGTATAAGAAAAAACATGTTATCCAGCTTCAAAGATGTAAATTAGTTCTTTTGAAGAAGCACAGATACTTGAGGCTGTAAATTACAATGTCAAATTAGATAGAAATCTTCAATATAGCTCAGTCAAAATTGTGCCGGGTTCTTTTGGACTTACTACTGAGAGAGATGGTATCGCTTGTGTCATAGAACAGAGACATGTGATGTGATAGCATTTTCCATGTGAATAATAGGACGGCACCTGGAATACAGCATTCAATTTTGTGTTTATTGGTGCTCAAAAGATCTAGATAAATTGAAAGGAGTTCAGAAAAGGTGAAGAAAAAAATGATTAGTGGAATGAGAAATTTGATGGATGGACTGAAGACAAAAAGTGCTACATTTGAGATTTCTGTCTAAGCAAAGCCCCTGAGGGAGAATTAGCTGGGGAAACTCTACCGATAACAGAAAGTTCTAAGCTTTGGATTGAACAAAGAATAAGGGATTGGGGATAAATTAATGTGTAGTATTTTAGACACATATAGCAAAATAATGAGATATAATTATGAGTAAACACATTATGTGTGAAAATTTTCAACTCCAAATTAATGACCATCAAATTCTACTTAAAGTGTTGCCCAAAGAACTGTAGTGTTAGCATCGTTAGAAATGCAGAATCTCAGGTCCCAATCCGCAGCTTCTAAGTCCAGATCTACATTTTAACAAGATCCCCAGATAATTTGTCAATGCACATTAAAGCTTAAAAAACATTGATAATATACCAAATAATAAGTTTTAGGCAGGGCTGGGTTTAAATTTTGACTTTGCCACTTATTAGCCATATGATCATGAATAAGTCACTTAACCTCTACATGGTTGAGATTCCTCGTCTATTATACTCTAAAAGGAGTATAATGTCAACTTCTGAGCATTGTATTGAAGATTATTGAAATAATACATATACAGTGTTTCCCAAAGTAGAGAGGGATCTACAAATTTTAGCATATATAAATGGTATAATGGCTGACTGTCTCTAAAGGAGGGAAAATGAAATGCAGGAGAAAAGAGGAAAGAAAGGGAAGAAGAAGGAAAAGGGTAGAGTGTAGAATTAGTAAAATATTATGTTCTGGACAGCAGTAAGAACACTTTTCCATATTTCATTCATGAAATTCAGTCACCATACCCTGGGTGTATTGTTTGCTTTATCACTCAGCTCTTTTCTGCTCTCTATTTAGAATAGTTAAATATTCTCTTGCTCTTATTCTGTGATTCAAATGTTCTCCTGATGTGTTGCAACTATAAGACCCCCCTAAAAAGGAGTGACAGGAGACCTGCTTAAACTTTTGGAGTGGGGAAGTTGAGAAATCACTGTGTCCACTCCCCTCTCTGCATCCATGTTAACTGTAGCTCTGGGTAAGCTGAAAATGTACGCAGTATCAGCGTCGCAAACTTTTTTTGCAAGCTGCAAAGAAGAGATGCCCAATAGCTGTCAGAAGACACTGATCACTGAAAATTCTGCAAGATGAAATTTCCAGTTTTGTTTGACATCTTGTTGTGGGATTCAGAAGGGTTAATAATGGTAGTATTAAATAAAAACTTATTCTGACACTTGTTAAAACAGAAGACTTCACTCAGGACTATTGGGATAGATGTCAAGACTATCATAAAAGAGGAGAGAGATTGGGCTCAACTCCACATACAGAAAAGGCTGCTGAGAATTTATAGCCAATGAGCAGAATGAGGAGGTCTGTGAATGAAAAGTTACTAAGAAGAGTTACCAGGATCAGCGGGATCTTGCTAAATCAATTTAGGATTCTTACTGAACCCGGCATCATCCTAGACATCATCCCAGGGGTGAGGGATGAAGAATTTGATCAGACATTAAAGGTGGAGGATCCTCTCCGAACTGACGCAGCAGGATTATTGCCAAGGCTGAGTTATGCAGGCTGAAGACAGGACTCAAAGATGAGACCTAGTCGAAAAGAGAGCTCAGAGGAGAGAGTCTTTGTCAGGGGTTAAGGGTCAAAAGTACATAAACATACAGACACACGCACACACACACACACACACGTATAGATTGGATGAAAATTAAACTTCCTAAACTGCCATCAGGAAAATTCTGTTTTCTAGAGACATCTTAGCCACAAATATAAGTGAACAGAAGAAAGAATTTTAAAACTTTCTTTTTGTTGGAGAAATTGAAAGAATCAGGCAAACAGTTTGCAGCATAATTTCAAGATCAAAGGAATGACTTGCTACTACTGACATTAACCAAAAGAACACAATGAAATAAAGAAACAAACAAAAAAATTATCTTCATGGCTTAGAGAAGCTGGAGAAAGGAGCATGTGGGGAGAAACAATATTGGGGGGGGGATGGTGACAGAGAGAGAATCGAAAAGTTCTTATAAAATTTAAAATGACAGAATGTATTCTTGTTAGTCAAGTCTTTTTTCAGGGTTATCTACTTCAAAAATAGTAAAGAAGACAATATCACTCCCTGATTTGCTCTCATTTTGTAATACATTTCTACTAACACCAAATAAATGACATAAGTTTTAATATGATATTAAGGTAATT
Organism: Indri indri; assembly: GCA_004363605.1. Taxonomy (NCBI): domain Eukaryota; kingdom Metazoa; phylum Chordata; class Mammalia; order Primates; family Indriidae; genus Indri; species Indri indri. The sequence goes on from RJWJ010027396.1 coordinate 2,864, forward strand.
GTTGTTAATAGTTTTATGGGTACTTGTACCTCTAGCAGCAGTGTCTCTAGGACAATGACTATTATCATGTGTCAGAGTACTGTAAATTTTTATCAAAAAACTATAAATATTTTTAATAGCTATGAAACATCTCTTTACAGATAAAAATATTTCTTTGCCACTAAAACAGTAAAATGTACTGCAAAGCACATTTTCACTCCATTTTTCTAATGACCATTTAGCTTGTATATAAAAATGGATGTTCTTTTTTTGTTTCAAAGTATTATGAGGGGAGAAATATTTTTGGTTACATGGATCACTTTTGTATTGCTCGAGTCAGGGTTAAAAGTGTGCCTATCACTCAGATAGAGGTCACTGTACTTGTTAGGAAGGTTTTCACTTATCCCCTCCTCCCCTTGCCCCCTACTTGATTTTCATTGAGTTTTACTTCCTTCTATGTACATGTGTGCTCATCAGTTAATTACAGTTTAATAATGAGTACATGTGGTGGTGTTTTTCCATTCTTTAGATATGTCACTTAGGATAATGGTCTCCAGTTCCATCCAAATTGTTGCAAAAAACATTAATTCCTTCTTCTTCGTGGCTGAGTAGTATTCCATGGTATACATATACCACATTTTGTTAATTCATTCATTAATTGATGGGCACTTGGGTTGATTCCATATCTTTGCAATTGTGAATTATGCTGCAATAAACATTTGAGTGCATGTGTCTTTTTGATAAAGTGACTTCTTTTCCTTTGGATAAATACCCAGTAGTGGGAGTGATGGATCAAATGGTAGGTCAACTTTTATTTCACTGAGGAATCACCATACTGTTTTCCACAGAGGTTATACTAATTTTCAGTCTCACCAACAGTGTAGAAGTATTCCTTTCTCTCTGCATCAATGCCAGCAAATATTGTTTTGGGACTACTTAATAAAAGCAATCTGACTGGGGTAAGGCAATATATCATTGTGGTTTCAATTTGCATTTCCCTCATGATTAGTGACATTGAGCATTTTTTCATATATTTATTGGCCATTTGTCTATCTTCTTTTGAGAAGCTTCTACTCATGTCTTTTGCCCACTTTTTACTGGGGTTGTTTGATTTTTTTCTTGCTGATTTGCTTGAGTTCTTTGTAGATTCTTCTTATTAGTCCTTTATCAGATGTATAACTTGTGAATATTTTCTCCCATTCTGTAGGTTGTCTATGTACTCTGTTAATTATTTCCTTGGCTGTGCAGAAGCTTTTTTAATTTAATCAAGCCTCATTTATTTATTTTTGTTGTTGCTGTGGTTGCCATTGGGGTCTTTTTCATAAATTCCTTGCCTAGGCCGATATCTAGAAGACTTTTTCCCACACTTTCTTCCAGAATTATTATGGTTTCATGCCTTAAATTTAAGTCTTTTATCCATCTTGAATTAATTTTTGTGACTGGTGAGAAATATGGATCCTGTTTCATTCTTCTCTATGTGACTATCCAATTTTCCTAGCACCATTTATTGAATCGGGCTTCTTTTCCCAGTCTATATTGTTGTGTGTTTTGTCAAAGGTCAGTTGACTGTATGTGGATGATTTTATATCTGGGCTCTCTGTTTTGTTCCATTGGTCTATGTCTCTATTTTTGTGCCAATACCACACTGTTTCAGTTACTGTAACCTTGTAGTATAGTTTGAAGTCTGCTAATTTCATTCCTCCAGATATTTTTTTTTTTTCGCTTAAGATTGCTTTTGCTATTCAGTCTCTTTTCTGATTTCACAGGAAGCATAGAATTATTTTTTCTAGATCTTTAAAATTCAATGTTGGTATTATAATGGGGGTTTCACTGAATCTGTAAATCACTTTGAGTAGTATGGACATATTAAAAATGTTGATTCTACCAATCCATGACCATAAAAAGTTTTTCCATTAGTTTGTATCATCTGCAATTTCTTTTCTCAGTGTTTCATAGTTCTTTTTGTAGAGATCTTTTAGGTCCTTGATTAAGTATATTCCTAGGTGTTGTGTGTGTGTGTGTGTGTGTGTGTGTGTGTGTGTGTGTGGAGGAAGCAATTGTGAATGATACTGAGTCTTTGATTTGACTTTCAGCTTGACTGTTATTGGCGTATAGAAAAGCTACTACTTTCTATACTTTGAATTTATAAACCGAGACTCAATTTATCAATTTATCAATTCCAGGAGTCTCTTCTCTGGGGTTTTCTAAATATAAGATCAGATCATGTGCAAAAAGCAATAGTTTGACCACCTCTTTCTTTGATATGGATACCCTTAATTTCTTTCTCTTGCCTGATTACTCTAGCTAAGAATTTCAGCACTATCTTGAATAGAAGTGATGACAATGGACATCCTTGTCTTGTTCCGGTTCATAGTGGGAATGCTTTCAACTTCTCCCCATTCATTATGATGCTGGCTATGGGTTTGTCGCATATGGCTTTTATAATTTTGAGATATATTTCTTCAATGCCTAGTTTGATGAGTGTTTTTTAATCACAAAAGGATGCTGAATTTTGTCACATGCATTTCCTGCACCTATAGAAATGATCATATAATCTTCATTTTTGCTTCTATTTATGTGATGGATCGCATTTATTGTTTTATGTATGTGGAAACATCCTTGCATCCCTGGGATGAAGCCCACTTTGTTGTGGTGGATTATTTCTTTGATATGGTATTGATTTGGTTTGCTAGTATTTTATTGAGGATTTTTGCATCTGTATTCATAAGGGATATTGGTCTGTACTTTTCCTTTTTTTGTTGTGTCCATTCCTGGCTTTGATATTTAGGTGATACTGGCTTCATAGAATGAGTTGGGAAGGATTCCCTCCTTCTCAATTTTATGGATTAATTTCTGCAGTATAGGTACTAACTCTTCTTTGTAGATCTGGTAATATTTGGCGGTGAACCTATCTGGTCTAGAGTTCTTTTTTTTTTTTTGTTGGAAGTTTTTTTTATCACTGCTTCAATCTCATTGCTCATTATTGTTCTGTTGAGGAGTTCTATTTCTTACTGATTGAATTTTGGGAAGTTGTATGTTTCCAGAAATTTTTCCATTTCCTCTATGTTTTTGAGTTTATGTGCTTAGAGATTTTTGCAATATTCACAGTTGATATTTTGTATTTCTATGGTATCAGTTGTAATATCTCCTTTGTCATTTTTGATTGAGCTTATTTGAGTCCTTTCTCTTCTAATCACGGTTAATCTAGAAGAGGTCTATCAATTTTGTTTATCTTTTCCAAGAGCCTAATTTTTGTTTCATTGATCTACTGTATATTAATTATTCTCTTGTTTTTGATTTCATTAAGTTCTGCTCTGACCTTAGTTATGTCTTCTGCTGGCTTTGAGTTTGGTTTGCTCTTCCTTTTCTATTTCCTTGAGATGTGTCATTACACTGTTAATTTGTGATCTTTCTGCCTTTTTAATGTAGGCATTTCGGGCTATCAATTTTCCCTTAGGACTGTTTTTGCTGTATTCTATAGATTTTGGTAGCTTGTGTCCCCTTTGTCATTCAGTTTGAGAAATTTTTAATTTCCATCTTAATTTTATCATTGATCCAATAATTTTTCAGCAGCAGGTTGTTTAATTTCCATGACTTTGTGCAAAACTGAGTGCTTTTCTTGATGTTGGTTTCTCAATTTATTCCACTGTGGTCTGAGAAGATACATGGTATGAGTTTTATTTTTTTTTTAATTGGTCGAGCCATGTTTTGTAGCCTAAGATATGATCAATCTTTGAGAATGTTCCATGTGCTGATGAGAAGAATGTATATGAAGTAGTTTTAATGTAAAACGTTCTCTAAATAAAAGTCTGTTAGGCCTATTTGTTTTAGAGTCCCTTTTAAGTCCAGTGTTTCTTTATTTGTTTTCTGCTTGGATGGTCCATCCAGTTCTGTCAGTGGGGTGTTGAAGTCCCAGTAATTATAATGTTGCTGTTTATCTCTTTGCTTAGATCTACTAGGGTTTGCTTTACGAATCTAGGCAATCCTGCATGAGGTAAATAAATATTTAAGATTATTATATCTTCTTGTTGAATTGTTCCTTTTGCTATTATATAATGACCATATTTGCCTTTCTTTACTATGGTTGATTTAAAGTCAATTTTATCTGATATGAGGATAGCTACATGTGCTATGTAATACTTTTTTTTGGTTTCCATTTGCATGGAATATTTTTTTTCCATCCCTTCACCTTTAGTCTGTATGTGTCCTTGTGAGTTAGATGTGCTTTCTGGAGACAGCAGATAATTGGCTTGTTTTTCTTATCCATGCAGCCAACCTATGTCACTTGAGTGGGACATTCAGACCATTCACATTGATGGACGAAATTGATATGTGGCATCCTCTTCTGTTCATCCTGTGGAGTAGTACCTCATTGCTTTGTTTTACCTCTTGTATTATTGTTTTATATGAGTTCTGCACTCCAGCATTTCTGTGGCTTTACTCTGGTGGATGACTGTTGTGCTGATCCATGTATAATACAGTTCTGAGTATTTCTTTCAGGGTAAGTCTGGTCTTGACAAATATCTTCAGAGATTGTCTGGAAAAGTCTTTATTTCTCCTTCATATGTGAAATTTAGTTTTGCAGTATACAAAATTTTAGACTGGCAGTTGTTGTGATTAAGAAGACTGAAGATGGAGCCCCAACCCCTTCTTATAAGGTGTCAGTTGAGAAATTTGCAGTTAGCCTGATGGATTATCCTTCATAAGTTACTTGATATTTTCACCTTACACCTTGCAGGAGTTCCTCCTTCATTTTGACTTTGGCTGGTCTGATGACTATGTGTTTTGTGATTGCCTCTTTGCAATGAATCTCCCAGGTGTTCATTGAGCTTCTTGTACTTGGATGTATAAATTTCTAGCAAGACCAGGGAAGTTTTCCATAATTATTCACTCAAGTAGGTTTTACAGCACTTGTGCATTTTCTTCTCTACCCAGAAGGATGCCTATGATTCTTATATTTGGCTATTTTACATAATCCCATATTTCTTGTAGGCTTTGTTCATTCCTCTTAATTCTCTGTTCTTCATTTTTGACTGACTGAGTTAATGCAAAAGAGTTTTCTTCAAGCTGTGAGATGCTTTCTTCTGCCTGGTCTAGTCTATTCTTAAAACTTTCCACTGAGTTTCGTATTTCCTTAAATGAATTTTTCATTTCTAGAAGTTCTATTTGGTTTTTTTTAAAAAACATGTCTATCTTGTTAGTAAATTTTTTGTTTATTTCCTGGATTGTCTTTCTCATTTCTTTGAGTTGATATTCCATTTTGTCTTGGATTTCATTGAGCTTTCTTATTATTCATATTTGGAATTCTTTATCTGTCATTTCAATATTTTCATTTTGGTTAGTATCCACTGCTATAGAGCTGGTGTTCCCTTTTGGGGTTGTCCTTTCACTCTGAGTTTCCATACTTCTGGAGTTCTTTCATTTACTCCTTCTCATCTGGAGCAGCTGTTGCTTCTTATTTTTGGATTTTCTTTTGTTTAGATAAGGCCTTTTCTCCTCCCCTCACTCATATGTTGTGTGTTTGTAGCATATGTTGTGTAAGAAGTTTTGGCTTTGTTTGCGGATCCTTTGATGGCAATCTATTTTCTGGATGCATGCCTTGGTTATATATTTCCTTAGTATGGTGGTTTTCTCAGTTGCTACTTATTTGTAGGATATAAGAGTGGTAAGCTATGGGAGCGGGAAGATTTCCTGTCTTTCTTTGATGAAGGAGGATGGAGGTCTTTGAAATCGTTCCTCTTTCCCCATTCCCATTGTCTTCTTAACATTGTAAATTATAATGGCATGCTCAGTTTATTCTCTGAGACAGTAGGTGGTGCTTGTGGGTGAGAATCAACCACACCCTTTATGATGAGTTAGTAAATGCTTTAAAGAGTGTGAAAATTGACCTACCTGTCAGTAGGTGGCACTTGCTGAAAGGAACAAGCTGCAATGTTGTTTTGGGGTCCTCTGACTGGCTCTAGTTCCTCAGGAGAAGCACTTGAATGCCCACAGTGGTGGGTGGGGCCTTGGAACTTCCAGGTAAGTCCTTATTCTCTGCCACAGCAGAGGCAGGTGGGGGAGTACGGCTGGGCTGGGTTGGGTAAGCTTGCCTTCAGGCTCCACAAAAGCTGGCATTATAGCTCTTTTGGCAGGGGTTATGGGTCTGCTCCCAGCTTCTGCGTAAAGCTGCCAGGGATGGGCTGAAGTGACCCCACCCCAACCAGAAAGTCTGCTTGTGGAGGCAGGTCCACCTGAGATACATAATCTGGCAGTCTGGAGTGGGCCTCACTCCTGTCCCCCCTCCTCCCCTCCATGGTTTCCCCTGGTATCTGCTAGCAGGCAAGAGCTCAAGCCAACTGTGCTCCCCCAGGACTATGCTGTGGGCCAGGAGTTTCCCTGCCCAGGATGCTGGCCTGAGCTGAGAGTGCAGTCCTCCTGTTGGGGGAGGGTTGTCCTACAAATATGCTGCAGCTAGGACCCACATTGCACTCTCTCTCCAGATTTGCTCACTTGGGATCCCTTGCCTCCCAAGGCCAATTCACAAATATCCCCTCTGTGCTCCTGAGCAATGGTATTGAGACCTGAGGTTATGGGATCTGGCCTTGGGCTCATCCCTGGGTCCCCAAAGATGAATCCCTCACCATGTCAGAGAGAAGCATGCTGTTCCTGAGTAGCCCACGGGGTGCCCAAGCAGGTTTAATGTGCCTCTGCCTTGGGGTATTCCCTGCTCTGATGGAGCTGCTGGGCAAGCAGTACCAGGGAGGACCAGCAAGCAGGGAGCTCACAGACCAAGCACCCTTCATTCCACCAAAGGACTCCAAGAGAAAAGATTTGAGCCCCACACTATATGGAAGCCTCAGTGTGTTGGTTCAATTGTCTCTCTCAGCAGTCATGGGTAGGGTAAGGGAAGAGGAAGAAAAGAGTCTGGATGAAGGAATGTTAGCACTCTGGTCATCTCTGACCCTCTTCCCAGGAGGCAGTCCACCCAGACTGTCCAGGCTCTAGAGTCATGAATAGCCCTTTTACCCACAGGACCCCTGTGGCTCCAGTAGTCTTAGCTGAGGTTGGGAAATGTTGTGTGGGAATGAGCAAGACAAAACCTGCAGAATTGAAGCCCCCTGGGGAGGACAACAGCTCATGGTAGGTAGAGAAGCAATATGGCACCTGCCATCCTGGCTGGGGTCTTTGGGACGGGAAGCACCCAGGGAGACTAGGAACCTTGTGCCCTGTCCACAAGAAGCTCCCAGCTAACTGGTGGTGGCAGCCTCTGGGCTCATGTGGGCTGAAAGTCTCTCTGGCAGCTCAGGAAGCTGTCGATTGTCTCAGATGCAAAGAAGGGAGAAACAAACCACTCCATCTGCCCTTCTTACTGGACTCCTTGTGGAGGGTGTTGATCTCTGCTGATACCTTGCTCCTTCCTATTCTGCTCTGCAACTTCTTCCTGTGGAATCTCCTGAAGGTTCTGGCACCCTTCCCTCAGGCCCATACCCGATCTATATTTGTCTGTTTGTTCATTTTTTGTCTTTCATTTAAAACTTCTCCTTCTTCCTGAGACACTCTGGTAGCTGGTGTTTCTGGTGAGCCATCTTGCCACTCCCCTGAAAATGGATTTTCTTAAAGTGATCCACATTGTTATTTAAAATGCCTCTCTAATGCTAAAAATAAAAGAACTCATGAAATAGAATTCTCTAAGAGTGGGTAGGCTTTCAAAATTATTTCTTATTGAAAGAATAAGCAGGAGTATACTATGGAGGTAGCCATAATTTACATTAAAATAAAATTGAAAAACATAAATTTCATTGGCATAAGACCTTATACCCTACAGAGATGTCTTCAGTTTTATACTTCTTTTTAGAAGAAGTTGATAAATGCAAGCTCCATATTTTAGATAGAATATGCCTAATAGCTGTAGCATAATTAAAACCTCACTTGAGATATAATAGTGAGAAGGGTAAGTAATGACAGAAAAATAATTACATGATAGCCTCTTGTTTGAATGATAGCAGCTCAGTATTTGGTTTCCTATTGACAATTATGTAACACAAACTTGATATTCATTTAAATATTTGCTATTTGTAATGTAGATATGTGTAATAAACAGTTTATTTAAAATTTAAAACATCACAGATTAGCACTTAAACTGTTGGGCATAAATAATTCTTGCTTTGGCGATCGTTTTTTCCACCCACACCATGATTCAGTGACAACTTCAATAAATATGGCTGTATCATATCTGAACATTTGTTTAATTCTTAATGGGAGAAGAAAAAATGATTTTTCTCAGATACAAACTTTTTTAGTATAATTTTTTGAGCTGATCACTTGAATTCTGAGAAGGAATTAAAGACAAAACACATGCCCCTGGGGAAAAAAAAAATGTGTCTTTCAGGCCCTAGCAATCCACAAAACTAAAACTTTATGTGGAAAAATGATTGGAAACATACATGGAAAAGAAGGAAAAATAAAGTCATATTATTGCAACACAGTAAACTAGCAGCTAGATGGATTCAATTCTCACTGTCCTAAGGGTCTTAAGACATTGACAGTCTAGCTATTAAGGACAAGAGGGCAGGATCTTTGATTTTTGAGAATCCATATGTTCTTATCTTTATAAGCTTCCAGAAGTAAAGCATAGGACTCACCACCATCCATAGCATTTGACAAAGAGTAGAACGTATGCCGCTTTTCTGATGCTGGTCAATTTCACTATTTGTGAAAGATTGGGATTGCAGAACATATTTTTAAAGTCTTATTTAACTGGTAGAGGTGACATTTATTATTAATACTAAAGGTCTAATCTGACTTTGGCACATAAGAACCACCAGTGTCTTTAAACAATGAAAGAATAATTTCTTGACTAAATGATAATCTGCATGATCAGGAGCTTCCTAAAGGAGGAAATCAAGACAAAGAAGGATATTGCGAGACCCATTTTTGACACTGTTGTGTCTCTTTTCATTGTTGAACAAATACTTATTTTGTATAAGAGGCACAAACAGGCATATACACTGCTATACAGAAATCTTCGTGTATATCTCATGACATATACAGATATATCCAGATTGATAGACACAGGGAAACAGCACCTTATTGTGGAAAAGACACAAAAGATCTCTGTGAGTCCCTATCCTGGATGTGGAACCCTGGGCAAGGATTTTAATAGTGCTAGCCTCGGTTTACTTTCCTTTAAAATAGGAAAAATTATAAATAAAAAATATTTTACAAATTAGTTATAATGATGAAATAAAATACTTGAAAGATATTTTGAAGGTTATTTGAGTAAAAATATAGGAGGTTACTATTAAAATTAATTCCGTATAATTAGTTATTCAACTAGCAGGAAGGTATGGATTCTTTTTCTTTGTCAAAACAATTTGGCTCCGAGAAGAAAGTCTAAGATGATCACAACCACATCTACTTGAGCAAAATAATGAATAATTAACTAAAATTTAAATAATTTGATACATCAAAATAATGATAAATAGAAATTAATTCAGTGTTCAATAAAAGGCTAATTAACATTCACTAAATCAAGTAAATGCATCATCTCTCTTATTGATAAAGACACTGGAAAAAACTAGCACATCATTTAATTTTCATAGTTATACTTTCTTAGTATAATTTTAAAGATGGCAGAGACTCAGAAAGGAGAAAGTCAACGCTACTGGGAGAAAGAGCAGCCTAAGCTCCTAAATTTCCTTCCATCCCCATGGGGTCTACCTTTGTCTCCTTTTCTCATTCTGGTTACTCATAAGATTTCTCTGAACTTCAGCTTGTATAAATAGGTTTCATTTTGCTTCTGCCAAAGACCTTAGATTTTTACCAATTTGAAGAACTGATGATGTCACGTCTGAAAGGTAAACCAGCATAAAATGGACAAGTCTATGAGCTCAAGATACCTCATCCACGGAGATCATGAAGAAACTTGTGGATGATAAAGACTTGGCAACACAAATATTAAATCAAGAAAAATGTGCATAGCTGTAAGCAAAAAACATTTGCGTGGCAACTTTCTGAGGTAGTTGTTGAATAGCCATAATGGCTCGAAGGCAAAAAGCTAGGAGTTGAGGAAAATGGGAAAGAACATGAAATTTTCAGTGCTTATCCAAAATGTGCAGAGAAGGAAGTGCTCTGATTCTGCACAAGGCCTTGGGATTGTTCTCCCCATTTTACCTTCAAGAATGTATAACAATAGAGAAATGCAGAAATTGTACTACATACTTAATTAGTCCTTTACACTTGTCAAATGGCTTTCAAGAACATTGCCTTATGAGGTACTCATCACTTCAATGCATAGTTGAGACTGTAATATTATTTCCATTTTCAGATTTTAAAAAATGAGATTCAAGGAGGTTAAATATCTTACCCAGGGTCTGAAAAAGACAAAATGAGAGCTGTAATCTATTGCCTGCCAAAATAAATTTACAGGGAACTGTGTAGTGAAGAAAATAGTGTGCCTACTTTAAAATTTTAGCTACAGATGAAGAATATTTATTAAATAATGGTCAACCTCACTTCATACAGTTTTGGCCTTTAGGATAACTCTTTTCTTCTGTGTTCCTTACTATACTCCCAAGAGTAAGGTTAATTTGCAGGGTCAAGACCCAGGGCAATTTGGGGCCTTGTGCTCGATGTAGTTTTCTATTAGAGGAAGCAAGGCTTTGTGGTTATATTGCTTATTTTCTCTTAGGATCTGCTCTTCTTGCTTGTCTCCTTTGACTCTCCCTTTCTTGACCAGCATATCTCACATAGTAAGAGAAGCCTAGATCCATTTCTTGTTTGGGGGAAGGCCTCTCTGGCTCTCTCCTCTTGAACAGAAAACTAAGTAGGGACTTTCAGGATATAGTGAGGTGAAAAAGTGTCACTCTTATTCTTACAATGAAAAAGAGTCAGATTAACTTGAACTTTATGATCTTTTTCATTCATGAGAGAACTTGAGTTCACAGAACAAACAACGGCCCCAAATCTGAGAAGAGATTGGTACGTGCAAAGATAAAAAAAAGTCAGAATGCATGCTTTCATGGGTCAGACATGATCAACAACCAGATGCCTGTGAGATGAATTGGTGAAGGCCTAGTATAGGCTGGTGAGACAGTGTGAAGCCCAGTTTAGAGAAATTGGGAGAGATAGTGCTTTCTTGCAGTCTTTCTTCCATGAACCCCAACAGATATAGAAAAGTTATGAAAGAGCCTTAAAAACATGTCCATTCTGTTGAGGAAGAACAGTCATGAGAGAGGAAGAAACTTTCACCATTAGGGCACTGGAGAACACTCAGATCATCTTGAAGAAGGAAACAGAGGGATTAAAATATGTACCCCTCAGCAAGGAGCAGGATTATGGGTCACAACTGTGAGAAGGGAGGTGGAGAGAAGGGAGAGGACTACACCTCTGAGACCCAGGATTCAGGGTCTGCTTAAGATTGAGGCTTAATGAGAACAGCAGAGAATTCTGCCGCATGCCTTCCACTAGCAAACTAAACCACTTTTACAAGTAACAACAGCATATTGCAGAGAGAGAACAGAAGTGGAACATGAACATGCTGACAGCACTTTCCAAAGGAAAAGCTTCAAGAGGGGACCTAAAGCATAGCACACAGATGAGACGTTACTCTGGCATATAAATTCCCATGCCAAACACAAGGTATGACTGCAGGAATTTGAAGGCCATGGTACACTGAGTGTAACCATAGTAGCAGCATGCCTCAAACACACTACAACAGCTAACTAGATTAACTCAAATAGAAACCATACAAGAGTATGTTTTCACATCATAATGGAATTAATATAGAAATCAATAACACAAAGGTTTTGGAAAATATCCAAATATTTGAAAATTGAAGAACACAATTCTAAGTAATCCACGAATCAAAGAAGAAATCTCAAAGGAAATTAAAAAAAATTTGAAATGAATGAATATGAAAATTCAATATATCAAAATTTGTGGTTTGCAGCAAAAAATAGTGCTTAGAGGGAAATTTATAGCATTAAATGTTTATATTGGAAAGCAGAGAGGTCTAAAAGCAGTAATCTAAGTTTCTACTTTAAAAAACTAGAGGGAGAAGAGAAAACTTAACATAAGGCAAGGAGAAAAAAGAAAATAATAAAGATAAGAGCAGAAATCAATAAATTTGAAAAGAGAAAAATAATAAGTTAGTAAAACCAAAAGTTTATTTTTTGAAAAGATGAATAAAATTGATAAAGTTCTGGACAGATTAACTAAGGCAGGGGTGGGGGGCAGAAACAAAGAAAATGCAACCTACCAATGTCAGGAATGTTAAGGGGAGATCACTATTGACTCTATAGAAATTATCAGATAATATGGGACTACATTTTATGTCAATAATTCTAAAATTTAGATAAAATGGACCAATTCCTCAAAAGACACAGACTATCAAAACTTAAGAAGAAATATATAGCTGAAATAGTTCTGTATCTATTAAAGAAGCTGAATTCATTGTTAAAATCCTCTCCAAAAAAATAAACTCCAAGCCCAAGTTATTGTATTAGTGAATTTCACTAAATGTATAAGGAAGAAATATTACCTTGTTACAAAATCGTCCCAGGAAATAGAATAAGATACACTTCCTTGCTCACTTTATATGGCTAACATTACTGTAATGCCAAAACCAGATAATTTTTTTTTTAAATTTTTGCTCCCAACTTTTTACTTTGAAAAAATTTAAACTTACAAGGAATTTTAAAGACGAGCACACATGTATATTCTTCACCTACATTCACCAATTGTTAACATGTTGTCACTGTTTAATTCTTTTTCTATTTTTCTACTAATACAAACATACACACTTATTTTTGCTGAGCCATCTGGGAGTTACTTCCAACATCCTGAGACTTAAACCCTGAATACTCAAGCATCACTTAAGAACAGGGATATTTCTCTACATAACCCCAATAAAATGATCACACTGAGGAAATTTAAGATAAAGACAATGCTATTATCACATATAGTCCATACTCAAATTTCCCCAAATGTCTCAATAGTATGCTTTATAGTTTTTTTTTTTTTAAGCAAGAATCACACATTGAATTTCATTGTCACACCTCCGTATTCTTCTTTAATCTAGAATGGTTTTCCAGGCTTTTCCTTTTTTAATCTTTCATGATATTAATAATTTTGAATAATCCAGGCCAGTTGTTTTGCAGAATATGGATTTGTCTGATAATTTCTTCGTGCTTAGATTCAATTTAAATAATTTTGGCAATAGTACTGCAGAGATGTTGTGTCATTCTCAGTGCATCACATCTGAAGGTACATGATTTCAGAATGTTCCATTACGGGTGATGTTCGGTTAAATCACTTGGCTAAGGTAGTATCTGCTAGATTTATCAATTATCTTTCCCCTTTGTAATTACCAAGTAATCTGTGGGGTGATATATGTGAACATATCTTTTCACCAACATTCTTTCACCTAGTGATTTTTCACAACCACTGAATTTTCTTTTCTTTTTTTCTTTTTTTTTAATTTCAGAATATTACAGGGGTACAAAAGTTTTGGTTATGTAAATTGACTTTGCACGGCCTGAGTCAGAGCTACAAGTGTGCCCATCCCCCAGACAGTGTGCACTGCACCCCTTAAGTGTAAATTTACTCATCCCTTCCTTTCCCCTTCCACCTGCCCGACACCCAGTGAATGTTACTTCCATATGTGCACATGGGTGTTGATTGATTAGTACTAATTTAATGGTGAGTACATGTGGTATTTGTTTTTCCATTCTTGTGATACTTCGCTTAGAAGAATGGGCTCCAACACCATCCAGGATAATACAAATGGTAGTTTACCATTTTTTATGGCTGAGTAGTACTCCATGGTATACATATATCACATTTTGTTAATCCACTAATGTATTGATGAGCACTTGGGTTGTTTCCACATCTTTGCAATTGTGAATTGTGCTGCTTTAAACATTCTAGTGCAGACATCTTTTTTTTTTATAAAATGTCTTTTTTTCCTTTGGGTAAATACCCAGTAGTGGGATTGCTGAATCAAATGGTAGTTCTACTTTTAGTTCTTTGAGGTACCTCCATATTGCTTTCCATAGAGTTTGTCCCAGTTTGCAGTCTCACCAGCAGTGTATGAGTGTTCCTATCTCTTCACATCCATGTCAACATTTGTCATTTCAGGAATTTTTGATAAAAGACATTCTCACCAGAGTTAAGTGGTTTTGTTTTGCATTTCCCTGATGATTGGACATATTGAGCATTTTTTCATATGTTTTTTGGCCATTAGTCTATCTTCTTTTGAAAAGTTTCTGTTCATGTCCTTTGCCCACCTTTTAATGAGATTGTTTGATTGTTTTCTTGCTGATTTTCCTGAGTTCTATATAGATTCTAGTTATTAGCCCTTTATCAGATGTATAGCATGCAAATATTTTCTCCCATTCTCTAGGTTGTCTATTTACTCTAATGATAGTTTCCCTGGCTGTACAGAAGCTTTTTAATTTGATAAAAATTGTATAAGAAAAGTACTAAAAAAACTCTCATCAGCATAGATACAAGAATCCTCAACAAAATGTTAACTATTACAATTGAATATAGCACTATATAAAAAGGATAATCTATCTTTATCAAGTGAGGCTCATCCCAGGAATGCAAAGCTATTTCAACATTTGAAAATTAATCAATGTAATTCAACAAATTAACAAAAAAGAAAAACCTATGATCATTTTAATAGATGAAGAAAAAGTGTTTGGCAAAATTTAATATCGATTCACAATTAAAAAAAACTCTCAGCAAATATGGAATAGAAAAGATTATCTATAAATGAATAAAGACCTTCAAAAAAATTAAAAACCATACAGCTAACATAATACTTAATGGAGGAAGATTGAATACTTTTCCTCTAAAATCAAGAGCAAGGTAAAAATGTCCTCTCTCACCACTTTCAAACAAAGCATGCTAGAAGTACTAGCCAGGGCAATAATATAAGAAAAAGAAAGGGAAGGAAAAAAAGCCTCTGTTCACAGATGACCGGATTTTCTATCTAGAGAATTTTAAGGAATGCACAAAAACATTCTAAGAACTAATAAATAAATTTATCAGTCACAGACTGCAAGGATGATATATAATAATCAATCATAGTCTATATAATAGTAGTGAACAATTAGAATTTGAAATTTTAAACAATTATAATAGCACCAAAACTATAAAACATATATACATATAAATCTCACAAAACATATAAAAAATCTGTATGCTTAGAAGTACAAAACATTGATGAAAGAAATGAAAAAAAGATAAATAATTGGAAAAATATAATGTGCTCATGATTGGAAAACCCAGTATCATTAAGGTTTCAATTTTTCCCAATTTGATCTGTAGAGTTAATACAATCCCAGTCAAAATCTCAGCAATATTTTTGTATGTATTCACAAACTTACCTAAAATTTATATGAAAAGACAAAGGAAATAAAATAACATAATTTTGAAGCAAAGGTATAAAGTTGAAAGATTCACACTACCTGTTTTCCAGACTTATTATAATACAATGCTAAGTATTCATGATACTGTAATATCAATGAAAGGATAGATACTGAAACCTTATGATAAACATCACAGAAAGCTTTATTAGTGAAAAGAGGAAGAACAAAACTTTCTTCCATTTAGTGTGATTTATAGCCCCTGAGCTATGCTTCAATTGTTTTCTGATTCTAGGCTCCATCCTCCAAAATTTTTAGTAGCTTCTTTCTATCTCTGTGTATTTATGTCTGTCGTCCTCCCTGGACACTCAGTTCTCTGAATCAGTAACTGCATCTTATTCACTCTGGTTCCACTATAGCCCTAGGACAGTGACTTGCAAATAACAGACATGTAGTAAGTAATTATTATTTGGTTTGATTAGATTTTACTAACGGTTCACATTTTCCTTGTGTGCCTGGGCTCTTTTCTATTCAGGAAATTCCTAACCATTTGTTTCTTTTCTTCTTTAGCCTCTTCCAAGCATCGTTGCTCAATCAACATTTTGATGTTTTAGTGATCGTTTCATGTTTACTTATTTGGGATATGGGAGATGCAAAATCCCTCCAAGATAAGGTCTAATGGATAAACAGTAGTTTGGTACAGAACAAATCAGAAACTTAGTTTCATTTTGAGTTGGTGGAAGCTTTCAGTTTATAACCTCAGCTTTCTGCAGAGAAAGCCTGAGCCTGTCCTTTATCTCTTCTGAAGAGGTCTTTTTCTTTGGTTACAGGCAGGATTTTGCCCACAGGCGAGATATTTTTGTTCTTCTCTCTCTGCTGTCTACTGTAAACTTGTACAGGGAATCCTTAGCAAACTCCAACACCTGATCTCAGAAGCTAAGTAGGGTTGGTCCTGGTTAGTACTTGGATGGGGGATGATCAATCAGTTCATTTGATTTGATTAGTTTATGGGGGTATTTCTCTCTTTATATTTATTTATTTATTCATCCTCTGTGAGGAATTTAGGTGATCATATTTCAGTTCTATAGCTAAAGCAGTTGTCATTCAGGAAGACTTTCAAGAGATGCACATCACAACTCCAGCTGCTTCAGGCTGTGGAGAACCAGAGGTTCCAGTTAACTAAATATCTGAGGGTATCAGAGAGAGACTGTCAAAGGCAGCAGCAGTCTTTGTGCAGTTGGAAATTTTCGTCTATCTTTTCTGTCTTTCTGTTTGTTTATACCTTATAGAGTTGACCTCTATAGTTCTCCTTTTAAGCTAAGTTTACTCATTGACATCGAAGACATAAGAGGATAAATCAGGAAGAAATAAATAGAAGAGACTAAATTTGAGGAGAAAAAGGAGCTTAGGTGCAGTGCTAGCGAATCTCCCAACATGAATCACATGTTTCTTCAAATCCTATTTTAGGTAGAAGATGAATAGTACAGGCTAGATAAAGATGTAAGAATGGTCTTAAATCAAAGAAAATAAAAGTTGTTTGTCCCAGAGGTTACCATCCTCAGGTCACTTTTTACTATATATACAAGTGGCTATATACAAGTGGACAACCCCTGCATAGGGAAAGTAGAATAAAAGCAGATAGTACTTAATTCTGTGTAGATCCATGGATTCTTGGTTTACTCTTCCATCTCAGCATGAGGCAAAACAATACGTCTTTGAAGAATTATTTTTATTTACTCCCTTCAGGTAGAGCTGTGTATACCAGAATATAATCGGTTCCTCTCAGGGTTAATGCCTCTATTTTACAAATTTCCAGAGAATCTACAACTAAACCCAACACATTATTAGTTTTTCTGAGAAGCAAAAGACCACTAAGCTTTACAAACCAGGCAAGTGAAAAGGACCCTCTGAAAGGTGTGCTCACTCTCGCAGTTTCCAGCTGATTGCTTAACAATAGAAGACCACAGAGGAACCTGCTGGAAATAGGTTTCTGACTTACCTACATGGCCAAATTGCCACCAAATGTGAATACATCCCAGGAAAGCAACATTTTATCAAGAAAAATATTCCATCAATAACTCATCGTTGTGTTCATGTTACTGAATCTTACCAATTTAGCAAGTAAGCATAGACAACATTCAGAAATTAAAAGACAGTTTTATTATCTATGGTGGTAGCAGAGGGCAATGTTAATCCATGAAGCAATCAAAATCACCTGACCCACCCATCCTGAACAATATTCTGGAGCTGTGAAACTTCTTACTTTACCACATTCCACATAGGAATGGTGAAAATAATCTCTACTTGTTGGAAAAATAATTTACAAGGACAGCATAGAACAAACCAAGAAAGGAAATTTATCAGATTATTTTCTCACCTTTAAGTGATTGCTGCAGATGTTTCACAAGTCTCAGGACATCTGCTGTTCATCAATTCTAAGAAATACCTGGTGTCACTATAAAGCCAAAGCATAAGTCTTATATTTACAACTTCTTTTTTTTCTGCTCTGCCTCTAAAACTTAGAATCTACAAGGAATTAATTATTCTAGGAAGGTTTTATTCTGTAATAGTAGAGATGGACTCCCTTAATTTAAGGCATCGAAGATGAAGACATTCATAATCTATAATAAACAATTTAAGGAAATGATTTAAGGGACCAAGAATTTTTTGTTAAATCAATCTTTAATGTATTAGTTGTCCTCGACTTTTAGCAAAACTGTTTAGGATGGCTCTTTAAAATGATTCCATCTTTGGAATTTCTTAATACTCAGATATGAAAAGATTTTTGAATAGAAGATATTTTAGTTAGAAACAATTAAATTCACAGATCCTGAAAAATTATGTACGTAAATTTTCATAGGCAATGGCCTATGTACCTAACTTCAAAACTTAAAATATTATAAAAGGACATTAAAAAAAATTAGAGTCCAAGAAAGGAAAGTTTAACTTATAAATCAACAACAAGATTGAACAAGGGATATAAAAATAAAAAGAGAAATCTTTACCTTTTCATGACTTAAGTAAAATAATAATAAGAAAAGAAACAATTCTATGTGTTGATATGTAACTATAATTGCAAATGTGTTCTTCCAGTTGTTTAAATCACCAATTATGAATAAGTTCTTTTGTTTTCCTTGTTCCTATGGGATAGATCAGGTCAAATGTCAGATCTGGCCTGAAAATGGCCTCTTAAAATCCTGCCTCTCCTTCCTCCAAGAGCAGGTGCATGAAATAAACCAGCAGGCAGTCAAAGTTGAAATTACATTTGTGTGTCCTAAATCATGACATTCAGTCTTGAAGAGAAAGAAGAAAGCACAGATGTCTTTTCACCAAAGGACCTATCTCTGTGGAAAAAAAAGAGGGGGAGGGAACAGGAAATCTCAGAGACACAACACATTCCTGTTTGCTCCAACTGAGCACTTCCACAGACCCTCTTTGTATGGGGCAGAAGCGAGGCCAGACTCTCACACGTGTCCAGCCCAGGATCAGTGCTGCAGATTCTCAGCAGTTTGCTGTGTTCACCCTGCTGTTCTTCAGTGATTAAAATATTAAATATCATTTTACATTTGATCATTATGAATCTCACGTCCTACGTAAGCAGAGAAAAGTTTTAGGCTATTGAGAAGGAGTGGGAAACTCTGCTGAGACATGCACGTGGGCCACTCTGGGACCATCTCTTCGCACAGTGTCCAGTATCCTGATCAAATACATACTGATTTTCAATTCTTGTGTGTCCTCAACTAAGCACAGCAACTTCCCTAGAATGAACATTTGAACGACTTTTAAAGAAAGCCATTCAGAGATCTAGAAATGTAATTTGAACATTAAGATTAAATGGTATCTGTGTTGCATACCTGTATTTTCTTTTATCTGCAAATGTAAAATCCAGGACAGTTCCCAAATTATGCTGCTGGTATATGTTTCATTTTAGTTTTTTTATGTTTCAAACATATTTTTAGCCTTTTGTAAAATACAGAAAAACAAAATAAAATTCA
>RJWJ010027397.1:9163-22418 GCA_004363605.1 Indri indri
TCCCATTACTGGGCATCTACCCCAAAGAACAAAAATCGCTCTATGAAAAAGACACCTGCACCCGAATGTTTATAGCAGCGCAATTCACAATTGCAAAGGTGTGGAAACAGCCCAAGTGTCCATCAATACATGAGTGGATTAATAAAATGTGGTATATGTATACCATGGAGTACTATTCAGCTTTAAGAAACAATGGTGACGTAGCGCCTCTTGTATACTCCTGGATAGGGTTGGAACGCATTCTACTAAGCGAAGTATCCCAAGAATGGAAAAACAAGCACCACATGTACTCACCATCAAATTGGTAGTAACTGAACAACACATAAGTGCACATATAAGAATAACTTCTATTGGATGTCGGGTAGGGAGGGAGGGGGAAGGGGGAGGGGCGAGGGGGAGGAGGCGACGGATATATGCATACACAAAGGGTGCAATGCGCACCCTCCGAGAGATGGACATGCTTGGGACTGGGACTCGGCGGGAAGGGGGGGCAAGGGCAACATACGTAACCTAAACATCTGTACCCCTATAAACAACAAACAATAAAAAATAAATAAATAAATATAAAAAAATAAAAAAAATAAAATGTATTGTTACATCATAAAGCCCAATCAACACTAAATGCTGGTGACAAATGAGTCTAGGTGTTCATTAGCATAGACACTAATTGCAGTAGCCTTTGAAGTCCTCCTTAACACCCCTATCCTCCCCCTCCCCATGCCTAAGCATGATGCACACTTTGGCCTTCCTCAAAAAGCTTGTTTGAAGTGTGGTACTTTTTGGCTTCCTCTGGGGAAAAGCCAGATGACAGCTGGTTGCAAGCTGAAGTGCTTCGGGCTTTTCACACTCCTGAGACCAGCCCTCCCAATGTGTGTCACACTGACATCATTTTTGAAATGTGCAAAAGTGACACGGTAGTATATGAAGATATATACAATGAGTTCAGCTCATTCTGAAAATACTTCTTGGGAGAATCAGCCACACGGTCCAGTGATGCCATGCATGATTCAAAGAGTTTACACAGTTGTTAGCGAGGTTTTTTGTGCTCCTGCATCTGCTACAATTCAAGTCCTCACCATCGTTTGCATGGAACATTGCACCAACCTCCTAAAAGGTTTCTCTGATCCCTTTTCTCCCCTTCCAGATCATTCTCACATTTTGTGGCATGATCTATCTAGGAAACATGAATTTGACAATTTCACTGACCTGTCAGGGCTTCTCATTGCCCATACTTTTTAAATCAGGGTGTGAATATCAGTTGTTGGATGTGTTAGAATGAATAAAGGAGTGAGTGAATTAATAACCAAATCTGTTCTCCTATTTTATGAATGAGGATATTGAAGCCTAGGGAAGGTAGTAATTTGTCATATTTGTCACTGAGCAAATATGTCACTGAGCACTCAGTGACAAATATGAGACTAGAATCTAGGATTCTTAATTCCCAGGCCAGAGTTGTAGTTATCTGCTATAACATCTGGCTCTGGGCTGACCCTGCGAATGAATATCTAGTGAACCCATATGCCTAACAAGCCCAGAGCACTGAGTACCTTCTAGAGCTATGGAAAGATCTAGGTGGTTTCCTTTGTCTTATCAGCTTGTTCTGCATATCACAGACTTTTTCATTTCTGCAATGCGAAACAACAACAGCAAAATCATAACAGGTACATTTCTTGAGTTCTCCCTCTGTGCCAAATACTCTACTAAGCCTTTTATGTGTAATATCTTTTTTAATCTTCTCAACAAATATAAAAGGTAAATGCCATTCCTACTCCCACTTTACAGATGAGGAAACTCATTAAGAAGTGAAGTGACTTGCTAAAATTGACATACCTAATGAGTCATGGAGTTAGGATTTGAACCTAGATCTGTCTGACTCCAGGGCCTGTGATAGAATCCTCCAAATAAAGCCTCTCAGTCCTATAACCTTTTCCCCACCTCTTTATTATTTGAACATGCTCACCAACATTCCCACCTCAGTTTCCCCCTGAGCTGCCAAGGAGCCAGTAGCTTAGAAAAGGAGCACATAGCAAAATTATTTGCATTCATTTCCTATAGGCAAAATCAGCCAAAGAAAACTTTAGAGTTTAAAATTAAATTTTCATTTTGCTATTAAACAAAACCAACACAAAATAGACTTTCACAAAGGTCAGCTGCAAAGTGAAATGTTTCCAAGTGTCAAGTGCTCTGCCACTGTGGGAAAAGCCATGTTGGCACAGAAACCAGGTGAGTGATTTTTACCCTGACTCCTGCTCAACTCCAATCACTAACACAGAACTACATAAGTAAATGGAGCTTGATACATGGGGAAAATGGCTGCAAATGATTAAAGGAGATGAGACATGTGTTTGGTCCAAAGACAGGCAACAAGCAATCTGGTGCAATGGAGAGATGCAAGAATCTGGAGACCTAGGTCACAGGCTTGGCTGTGGCATTGACTCACTCTGGCACTTCGGACTAGTGCATTTCCACTAGTTTCATGCTCTGGAAGTATTGGGATCTCAACCCCATAATTCTCTCTACGTGCCTTTGAGTTCTGTCTTATTCCATGAGAGGTAGCTAACAGGTGAGAAAAATTGCCCTAGTCACAAGGGCAGGAGACCCAAATTCTAATCCCAGGCCTACCAATAACTTGCTGTGTGATTTTAGATAAGTATCTTTCCCACTCCGAGTCTCTGTGTCCCCATTGATTGGGTTAGATTGTCTACTCTTTCAACTCTGTCATTCTAAAGTTCCTACGAAACAGGTGATTTGTATTAGTTTCTTATTGTTGCTGTAACAAATTGCCATAACTTAGTAAACAATAAAACAAACAATAAAAATTGTATTATCTTATAGTTCTAGAGGCCAGAAGTCCAACAGAAATTGCACTGGATTAAAATCAAAGTGTTGGCTGGGGTCAGTTACTTTCTGGAGGTTTGAGGGGAAAAGCCATTACCTTTCCTTTTCCAACTTCAAGAGGTCATCTACATTTCTTGGCTCATGGTCCCCTTTCTCTATCTTGAAAGCCAGCAAGATAGAATCTTCAAATTTCTCTCTCACTCTGAGCCTCCTGCCTCCCTCTTATAAGGAACCTTATGATTACATTGAGACCATCCAGGTAATCCAGGATAATCTTCCCACTTTAAGACCCTTACATTAATCACATTTATATAATACCTTTTTCCATATAAGGTAACATACTCACAGGTTCAGGTAATTAAGATGTGGACATGTTTATGGGGGACATTATTCATCCTATTACATCATTTTTACATAAGAAGATTATACTCATATCCTAGTGTGAAAAAGACTTAAAGGAGGGAGTACATGTTTGCAAGTCCTCGTGAATGCCAAGGGTGATGGGCTGCTCCAAATACTACCACCACCTTAGGTCGTATTAGTAGGTATAGAATGTCCAGAGTGTGGAAAGAGAGAGTTGTCAGCAATTGTCAGACCACATCTGAACTACTTTGTCCTGATCAGGATGTCATACTCTTAGAGGGACCAAAGTATAAAGTGGAACATGCCCAGAGGAGAATAAGAAGGATGCAGGGACTCAAAACTTTAATATGAGAAGCCATGATTGAGCTTAGGATATTTACCTCAAATAACAGAAGACTTAGAAGAAATTTGACAGCACTCCTCCAATATATAGGGGACTATTTAATTGAGGATATATTAGATCTTAACTCTGGCTTATGACGGCAGAACCTGGACCAGTGGGTGGAAGCTACAAAGAGGGAGATTTCAGGTCAACCTTAAAGGGGGGGGGGGAACCTGCTGGCATTGCTGACTTGAGATTAACCAGGTCTGTGGTGTGTTTGTGAGAAAACATATATGTGTTAATGGGGTTTGGGAGTGGAAAAGGGCAGAGGGTACAAACAAGGGCTAAAAGAATATGCAGTAGAAATATTTTAGAGGCCATTAAAGTGGAGAGTAGATCATTGCAGTAGATCATTTCCTAAATTTGACTGATCATCAGAATAGCCAGTTAACAATATGGGTTCCCAATCCCCACCTGCAAAGATTCTAATTCACTAGGCTTACAGTGGTGTATGGGAATAAGCATTTTAACTTGTTTCACTGGTCATTCTAATAATCATCCTGGCTTCGAACCACTGGATTAGATGACTATAGCGCCAAAGGGTCTGTGGTTCTCTGACTCTTTGTGATGCGTCTGACAAGTAGGGGTACCTAAGCAATCTATTCAGGAGCTCTTGAGAGTTTCCAAGGCCCATGGGTTCTTCTTGGGAATGGAAGCTGGTAGAAGAATGTTGATGGAAACCAGTGGAGCCTGGTTAACTCCTTATGGAGATCTGCCTTCAAGAGAAGTGGGCCTCTAAAGCCAGAAAAGGTTTAACATAATAATTAAAAGCACAGGTTTGTGAGCCTGGGTGCCTGGATTCAAATCCTAATTTTGCCATGTATTAGCTCTGTGACTATGCAAAAACACTTCCTTGTGCCTCAGTTTCCTAAAGTGAAAAATGGGAGTGGTAAGAGTACATACCATATACCATAGGGCTGTAGTAATTTTTAAGTGAACTCAAAAGCATTCGGAAGACTACCTACCACATAGTAAATGCATTTTTTTGCATTTACTGTTAGCTATTATTAATTACCATTGTTGGTTATTATAATTACTATTATAATAGCATTAGCTATTATAATTACTATTATCATAATTATTCTCTCCACTCAAATAGCAAGGCTCAGCAAAGAAAAGTCAGCTGGAATTCAGGATAGAACACTAATTACATGGGCCATGATATCTTGGGTCAACGGAAGAAAACCACATTTCTCTTTGGATGGAGGCCACATCTTTATCCTTCTTTGAGGACTAAAATGCAGTCTTGTCTATAAGCAAAGGAATGCATAAAATTACTTCTTTTATTTTCACAGTAAAACTCTCAGGTACCTCAACTTGGGACGTAGGTCTATGGAAAAAGCTAGAGAAGTCACAGGGACTGAGCTAGTAGTGACAGCTAGAGAATTTTCTCCAGTGTTGAGCATGAATCGACATTCTACTGGACCAGTCCAGTGCCAAGTAAGGGCCTGGTAAGGGTGCTTGTGTGAAGAAATTGAACTATAATAGATTACTTCAGCATCAACTTCTTATATGTTCACAGATTCAGGACCAGAAGAAACCTTATAGTTAAACATGTGCAGTGGGTGCCAAACATGGCTGAGGATCAGAATCATCCAACGAGCTTGCTAAAAATACAGATTTCTGAGGTGATTCCAGGCCTACTACATTGGAACGTGCAGGGGCGGGAGAGGTGAATGAAGGCAGGCTGTGATGGTTAATGTTACCTGTCAACTTTGGCTGGACAAGAGTGCCCAGATAGTTGGTCAGACATTATTCTTGATGTTTCCATGAAAATGTTTATGGATGAGATTTACATTTAAATTAGTAGATCTTGAACAAGCAGATTGCTGTCTATGATGTGGGTGTGCTTTATCCAATCAGTTGAAGGCCTGAATAGAACAAAAGGCCTCCCTGAGCAAGAAACTATTCTCTAGTAGACTGCTTTCGGATGTCATCTGCAACATCAGCTCTTCTGGGTTCTCTAGCAGACTACCTGTGGACTCAAACCACAACTCTTTCCTGAGTTTCTAGCCTGCCAGTCTCCCGATCTGATTTTAGACTGGAAAAGCCTCCATAATTACATGAGACAATTCCTTAAAATAAAAAAAAATACATTCTATTGGTTCTTTTTCTATGGAGAACCCTGACAAATACAGGGTTCAAGAATTTGTGTTCTAAACAAGCATTCCAGGAGTTTTAAGCTGTATTTTTTCCCTGTTACTGAGATGCCTTCTAAAACATCCCCTTCAGTAGCTATTATATGACAGCCCAGGGTCCCTAGAGAGCATTCAAGGGACATGAATTAAAAACTGCAAATCTATTAGGGTCTAGACCCTGACACTGGCATAGGACCACTTTTACCATATTGTATTGATTGAAGCAGTCACAGTACCTACCCAGAGTCAAGGAAAGGGAACATAGATGACATCTCTCAATGAAAGGAGTATAAAAGAATTTGTGACATTCTTTAATATGCCACATTGACTTTGAAAATTATTTCTTGTACCAAGCTAAAATATGTCTCCCTGAGCTTCCAGGGGCCAAAATCTATCCACATTCAAAACAGATGCAGGGAAACTAAAGCATTCATATGCCTTCTTCTCCTGAAACCATTATGTTATCCACTATCCAGCCTGTCTCTTACTGCCCAGCTAACAGACCTTGTTCATTCCTTCCAAGATATCCCTCAAAATTATTCTATACAGTGTTCCTTATACTCAGTGCTTTTAAGAATGACCTTGTAGAGATGTATTATTCAGACTAATGGTATGAATTTTCATGACGGGTGTGAGAAGTTGTGGGAACTTTAGGAGCCTACACCTTTCCAGTAGCTCTTTAACCATGCTATACAGGACACAGCCTCCTCTTCTCAATACTGGGCATTTAGAAACCTGCCCTTAATTCTTTCAAGCCAAGGTAGACTTATATTTACCAAACGGTCTAAAGCCAGGCCCATTCCCAACATTGCCTTCCCTTTAGAAAACCATAAAGCAATAGATTTCCCATTGTATCCAGGTCAAAGCCCCATTGCCCTATCTCTCTTCTTACTGTTGAAACCAGACACACACCATTGGCCTTAAGGCTCTGTATCTCCTGAAGACTTCTGTAAGTATGTATAGCTATCCTTTGGATGTGGTCAAACTTTCAGCTTCCAGTAAAATGCGTAAAAGACTTCTAAGCTACTCAAGTCTAAATTCAACTAGACTGCATTTCCCTCTTATTTCCAAGATATAAGTGAGATTGTATCGTTAGACAGGGTCAAGAGAACAACAACAAACAACCTCCTTTTTGTTGAACATGCTGATAGCTCAGGCCTCCCTGGTACTAAGGAGAGCATGCCTAGGTCTCATTAATATTATTCTTCCCTCCCTCCAGTCTTTCCCCTGTAATCCACAATTTATTTAGGTCTACACTAAGGGAATTACCAGCAGTGATACTCCAAGTAATATGAAATGTAGTGAAAGGTCCCCACCCAGTGGAATAAATTTAAATTCCAGGTGCCCCAGCCAAAATTTGAAAGCCAGCCATTTGGGCTATTTTTGCTACTGAAATCATTCTCCATCATCACCCCAAAGCTTAACCAACTGTGTGAGCAAGTGCCTTCTGATTACCATGATATCCTAAAAGGGAAAAAGGAGTCAAAAGTAGACAATATGGGAGGTGAAATTTTTACCAGAGGGTAAAAATAGAAAAGGAAGAGAGAACTTTGTTACTAGACAGACATACTTAGAGTTCCACTGACATTTGTGGGTAGGGATGTGGGACAGATATTACATAGGCAAACCTTTGGTCAGCATTAGCACCAGGTGGTAGGGCCACAGAGCATAGAGCTTAAAAGTATTACTTAGGAATCATGCAGACCTGAGTTTGAATTCCACCTCTCTCTACCACTTATCAATTGTGTGATTTGGGGAATGTTATTTTTCCCCTGAATCTAGATTTCTTCATCTTTAAAATGGTGACAACCCTTATAAAGTCAATGTAGGTATTACATATGACAATTTGTCGAACAAGATGGTCAAGCTTCCTGTTTATGGAGTGGGGAAAAACAACAAACAAGACGATATAAAAATACATAATGTCAGGTAGTAACAAGTACTATGAAGAAAACTTATGTAATATATGTGAAGAAACTGGCATACTGTTTGACATGAATAAGAATTAAGTGAATAATAGCCACTGCTTTATTAAACTCTCACAACAACCCAACATTTTCATTTTATAGATGAGAAATCTGAGGTTGGTGAGTTAATAACTTGCTTAAGAGCACATAGCTAGTAAGTCCCAGTTTCCAGATCCAAGATTGATAGATACTAAATCCCATTTTCTTTCCACTTTGCTACTGAACATCCTGGATTCTAGATCATAAAACCATAAAAGATCAAAGTTTAATCCAAAGTTTGAGTTTTTTTGTCATTGTTTTCAAGAAGTGGAACCCCCACTTGTAAAATACATAAAAAAGCAGTGCTGCTCTGGTTTAAGCGAATAAAAGGGGTGCTCAGAATCTTGCCTTGTCAGTCCTCTCATTCCCTGAGAATCCCACCATGAAAACCCATGGTCCTATGGCTAGTTCAATTCACCCTGCTCCAACTTCCAATGACGTTACAGATAAAGAAACAGAAGTCCAAAAGGGTTGAGGGACCAACTCAGAATTATATAGGGAGTTAACCTAGAATTCATATTAAAGATGAATGTGCAATAAAGGATCAGAAAAAAGTGGAGGGCTCAAATTACAAACTTCTCTGTTAAAGAATATGGACTGGGAGAGGTGATACAAATGGATACAGTCTCAAAAGTTGTACTAAGTAGTCACCATGATAAAAAACGCTTATTGAAACAGATCTGATGTTAGCAACTGCTACACTATACCCATATGTGGTATGGTTGAGCGGGTCCTACACAAAGCTAGGGGTTTGATCCAAATAACCCACAGTGGACTCCTCTAATCTGAGTATTCAAGAGGAAGAAGTGATACCCAGCGTTCAGTCCAATTGTAACCTACCCTGCCTGTTGCATTGGTTGTTCTTAGGATCAAATTAGAAATCAATGAGAAAATAGTAATTGCAAAAATGTGGAATCAACCTATGTGCCCATCAATTCATGAACAGATAAAGAAAATGTGTTATATATATATATATATATATATATGTATGTATATGTGTGTGTGTGTGTGTTATATGTTTTATATAGAGAGATATGTATATACACACCATGGAGTACTACTCAGCTATAAAAAAGAATTAAATAATGTCTTTTGCAGCAACTTGGATGGAACTAGAGACCACTACCCCAAGTGAAGTATCTCAGGAATAGAAAAACAAATACCACATGTACTCTAATAATTGGGAGCTAAGTGATGGGGACATACAGGCACAAAGAAATGTAAAGGACATTGGAAACCAAGAAAGGGAGAAGGTGGGAGGGGGTGAGGGGTAAAAATTGATCTATTGGGTACATTGGGCATTATTCTGGTGATGGGCACACTAAAAGCCCTGACTTAAGCTTGATACAAGGTATCCATGTAACAAAAACATTTGTACTCCCTTAATATTTTGATATATAAAAGATAAATTGATGTGAAAATGCTTTGAAAATCGTAAAGTGCCATGCAAATATAAGGGCTTGGAATATTGTCGCTATTACCATTATTCTAGGCTATGGATTCAATCTTACGGAATCCTTGGTTTGGCATGGGTCTTAAGAGGTTTACTAATTCCACCTTCCAGGCTCCAAAGAGGCTATCTCTAAGCATCTATAAATGTATACCTGATGGTCATTATCCATATTCTCCATCCAAGATTTGCTGCACCCAACAAAGGAGTTTACTGAACTCATCTCAGCTGTGATGGGCAAGAAACTCTTCCCTATCCTACCTAAGCTCAGTCAGTTAAGCACCCATTCTGCAGAGTTCATTGTGGAACAAGGACTTTGGATAGGATTAAGTACCCCCAAAGGTATGGAGAACCTGGGATGGTGGGTCAAAAACAAGAAAAAGAAGTTTAATTGGAATATGCATGTAGGGCTATGTGCTTGTTTCTAAACACAAAAACAAGCAAACAACAATTATAACAAAACAATGATACCAAAGGAAAAAAAACAAGCCTTAGCACTGGCATCTGTAAAGAAAGCTATAGCCTTTTAATTGAAAGATTTGGTTAACAAAAGAAATGTATTTTAAACCATATAAATAGAAACATAACTAAATAATGTTTGAACTCTCATAGTACTCAGTCTAACAAATGTTAATTCATATTTATTTGAAAGAATGAATAAATTAATTTTGAAACCACATGTTATGTATATAAAAGAGATTATCAAAGAAAGTCCTGTCTGTGAACTAATAGGTGTTTATGTGGTGGTGGGGGGAAGCCCTCTATTTACATACATTTGGGAAATGCTAAGCTAAAGGAAATTAAGTTGCTTTCTTTACTGATAGACTTGTCAATTCTCTAAGATACTGATATACATTGTGACTCTCCAAGAGGGAATTTTAACATGCAGAATTTCCCAAACTTATATGAACATATAAATTTTCTTTGCAGAATATTTTATGTGACCAGTGTTCAGTGAAATGCACTTCAGGGAATATTGACCCAGAACCAAAAACATGATACCCTATTTGTTCAGACTCTATCTAGGTCCCACACTTTAAGGGGGATCCAGAGAAACAAGAATATACTCACAGGGAGTCCACTTGGCTGAGGGGATCAGAAACCAGTTCACTTGAGCTGGGGCTGTTTGGTGTGGAGGAGACTTAGGGGAACTTAGTCTCTGTTTTCAGAGCTCTGAAGGTATGATGCCTGACAGAGGGCCAAAGCTGTGATGCATGGATATAAACTGCAGAGATAACGTTCAACTGAGAACAAGGAAGAACTTTCAAAAATAGTTAGTTCAAGATGGAATGGGCTGTCTTGGTAGCAGGTGAAATCCCTATTACTGTATGTATCTAAGTTGAGGTCTTAGAACCACTTGTTAGGTTTTCAAAGTTCAGATATTTAAGGAGTGAAGGAGGTCTTTTGCAGTTTCACCCAACACTGAGATTCCATGGTTCTAAATCAAACTGAAGTTGGCATCATGTGGTTGGGAGACTGTGCAAAACCAGTGGTTCTCAAACTTAAGCATACATCAGAATAACCTGGAGGGCTTATTAAAATATAGATTTCTAACTTCCATTTCTGGCCAAGATGGAGTAGTTACTCCATTCCTCACTATCCTTTCTTAGCAACTAAGAAAATCCTGGATATAATAAAACAAACAGACATAAAAGGACTCTACATTGTGGAAAGAAGGTGGCAAGCTGCCTAGGATTTAGGCTTGAGGAATAATGTGGTGGAAACCCCTTTGGTTTCCTTTTAGGCTCTCATATATCCAAGATGGACCACTCTAAGAAGACTGCAACCTAAAACATACAATAGGCACATACAAAAAAAAAAAGCTTCAAGAAAATCCTGTTCCTTATAGCCAAAGAATTGGGATAAGGGTGGCATAGCATAACCGAAAATTTTTAAAAATAATATTTGCCTTCTTCAGCCAAACAACAAAAGAAAAATTTCCTTCACCCAGTGCCCCTCCACCCATTGTCAGCAGGCCTAAGCAGGGAGCTGAACTCCTGGAAAAAACTGGTGACAAGGAGGCAGAACAAGGTGGTTCAAGGCACTGCTAGTCAGCATTCTACTTTCCCTGTCAATGTAGTATGAGCAGGGCTTGGCAAGAAGCTGAACTTCTACCTACACCAGTAAAAGGTATTGTGAGTTGGCACTCTGCTTTTGCTGAAGGTGTCTCATCAGGGCCCAGGTGGTGGTGATGCTGAACTTCAATCCCTACTCAGCAGCAATGAAACAGAGAAAAGTGGCATGGGGCAGTACTAGTCAGTACTCACTCCTCACCCCTACCCCAGTATCAGCAAGACCTAGGGGAATTCTTATTTTCCACCTCCACCAGGCAGCAACAGGGCAGAATGAGGTAATGTGATATGATGAGAGACAGTACTAATTGACATTCTGCTTCCCCTCACCCCCACATTAGCAGGGCCCAGGAGGAAGCTAAAGTTCCATCCCCATCTGCCAGCAAGAAGGCAGAGTAAGGCAGTGCTAAGTAGGCAACATTCATCAGCATTTCACTGCCTGCCCACCCCTCCCAGTGTCAGTACACAGCTGAGTGCTAATATTCCATTCCAACTCAGCGGCAATGGGTCAAAAAGAGGCAGTGCAAGGTGACAGTAGTTGGCATGTCACTTCTCTCCTTGTCATTCCTATTCCCCACCCTCACCTTCCCTCTTGTCAGTGGGACACAATGGGGATCTTAATTTCCAGCTCTCTTTTTTTTTTAAAGTTTGATATATTCTTTATTTTTATAGTGGAATTCTATGCAAAGTTATTGAGTGTATTATTTTACATAGGAATTCAGGATATGGGCATCAAAAAGATTTTAGTACACAAGGAATTGCTTATTATTATCGAGAAGGATCTACTGTGTATCAGTATGAATACATGTTTATTGGTAAATGTCATTTCTGTATTCACAGAATCTGTCCTATGAGAACCTCAGAGAATAGAGACAAGAGTCCTTCACAAAACATTACTGTTTTAAGATAATTTCTATGGTAAAAAGATTCCAACACCGTAATTTAAGTCTCACTTATTTCCAGCTAAATTCAATATTTTAAATTTTAATATCTCAAAAATGTTATTGGCTTCATAGAGGTGATTATAGTAGAATTTTGTTATTTTGAAAACAGATACAATCTGTATGAATTTTATATTCTGATTATCATTTTTGGGTAAATGAAAAATAGAAATATTTACCTGTCTGAAGATTGTACTCTTGGTTTCTCAGACAGGGCTAGATCAAACAGAAACAATACATGATATGAGTCAATACTCTAATTTTGCTGGGAAGTATAAGCAGTGCCAATTAGTATGCTAAATTTCAACCCCCACTCCCTGACAATGAGGCAGGGCAAGGTGGTGGAAGCTTAACCTCTGCATTTGCTAGGGTGGTAGCAGTGAGGCCCAGAAGAAAGCTGACCATCCACTTCTACTTGGACTTCTGTGCTGTACATAAACAAGGTAAATGACTGAAATTTAAAAAAAAGTGACAGTTAAATACAATACAGAGTCTCATATCATAATAAACAAAAAGTCCAGGATATAATATAAAAATATTTGTATTATCCTGGTGAAGCTAGAGCCCATTCTTCTAAGTGAAGTATCTCAGGAATGGAAAAACAAACACCACATGTACTCTCTAATAATTGGGAGCTAATCGATGAAAAAACATGGGCACAAAGAGATGTAAAGGTCATTGGAAATCAAGAAGAAAGGGAGGAAGGGAGGAGTAAAAACACACCTATTGGTGGAGTTCTACTCAGCCACAAAAAACAATGGTGATCTAGCACCTCTAGTGTTAGTTATCCTGGATAGAGCTGGAACCCATTCTACTAAGTGAAGTATCCCAAGAATGGAAAAACAAGCACCACATGTACTCACCAGCAAATTGGTATTAACTGATCAACACCTAAGTGCACATATAGGAATAACATTTATCAGGTGTTGGGCAGATCGGAGTGGGGAGGAGGGGATGGGTATATACACATATAATGAGTGCGGAGTGCACCGTCTGGGGGATGGACATGCTTGAAGCTCTGACTCGGGTGGGGCAAGGGCAATATATGTAACCTAAATATTTGCA
>RJWJ010027398.1:0-22229 GCA_004363605.1 Indri indri
AGGGATTTTTGTTTTTTTGCAGTTTCTCCTGTAGAAGCTGTCAGTAGAAGCTGTCATTTTCCGAGGGGGAGGGGCGCGGGGAACTAGAGGGTGGAATGGAGGAGAATCATGACATACTGACTCTGAGCCACAGATTGATACTATTTTCTTTTCTTTTCTTTTCTTTTTTTTTTTTTTTTTGAGACAGAGTCTTGCTCTGTTGCCCGGGCTAGAGTGCCATGGCGTCTGCCTAGCTCACAGCAACCTCAAACTCCTGGACTCAAGCAATCCTCTTGCCTCAGCCTCCCAAGTAGCTGGGACTACGGGCATGCGCCACCATGCCCGGCTAATTTTTTCTCTATATATGTATTTTTAGTTGTCCAGATCATTTCTTTCTATTTTTTAGTAGAGACGGGGGGGGTCTCACTCTTGTTCAGGTTGGTCTCGAACTCCTGACCTTGAGCGATCCACCCGCCTCGGCCTCCCAGAGTGCTAGGATTACAGGCGTGAGCCACCGCACCAGGCCTGATACTATTTTCTAAATCACCTGTTGGGTTTTATTTTCTGCTGTTGCTTTGATGGCAATGAAGTGTTCTTGCCTTTAATAAGAACCGGTTCTGAAGTGACATGCCAGTAGGGGTGGTTAGGAAGCGGTGGCACACTTCTTCCAGATGCCATCCGTCAGGGACCCCCCTGGGATGTGGTCCTAACCCTGGAGCTCGCTGGCTCAGCCCGTCACCCCCACCCCGCGCAGCGGCAAAACTGGGGAATTGCTTTTAACCGAGGGACCAACAACTGGGTTAAGACTGACCTTCAAATCTGAGGATAACCTGTTCATTCTCAAGTGTTACCACTCATTTTAAGCAAACTTGCAACTTGCCTTTTCTTTTGAAATCTTTATCTTGAACTAGATGAATTCCAAAACAATACGAGGTCCTAAAATCCCTAGCAGATAAATGAAGAAGCAAAAGCAATGATTTTTCTTGGTGGCAGAACCTCAGCAAATATGTAGAAGAAAAAACCTAAGCAAAACCAATGTTCTCTGAAAAGCAGAGGTTCATTCCATATGGGATTTAAGTCTACCTCAACAGACTGAACTTGTGCAGGGTGGGGCTTGCCTTATTGACTGTGGAAGCCTCGGGGTCCGGCCCTAGTGGGGGCTCGCTCTGTGGGTGTGGGTGAGGCAGCGAAGGACCCCCTCCAACAGGAACTGGGGTGTGGCTCTAAGGTACCAGGACTGATTCTAGAGCAAGTTCATAAACATTCGGGTGCGGCCTTTTTCCACGCAGTGCCCTAGAAAGCCATGTACTTACTTCAATAATTCTGCCACTGCTTAAAAAGGAAAAGGTCTTTGGAGCTGCTTATTGGGACTGTTTCGTACCCCCAGTGGTGCTCGGGAGAGGCTGACCCGGGGGCAGCGCCTGCGGTGGGGCTGGCAGGAGAAAGGCAAGCAGGAAGACTGTGCGAAGTTACTGCAGGGGTCTAGGAGGAGACGTTGAGGCTGGGGCAGCGGGGAAGGAAGAGGGGCGTATCCAAGAGGCTTTGCGAAGGCAGCGTTGGAAGTGCTGGTACCTGGATATGGAGGTAAAAACTGGCTTTGGGTTAGTTGTCTCCGGCAGGGACGATGATGATACCTCTGACAGGAGATGGCAAGAGAAACCGATTTTGGAGAAAAAAATGAAACATTTGCTTTTAGTAGAAAGATCAAGCAGCTGTTAGAAAATGTGGGTCGAAGGTTGTTGTCGGAGATTGATCTGCGCTTCTCCACAGAACAAACCTCCGGAGTGCCTGTGGTCCTAACAGCTTGCATTTGGTAAGCATCCCACGTACTGCGAACGGTGCTGACCCCTCTGTGCACTGCCCCATTTAATCCTCACAAAACAGGGGGCAAGGGCTCTATTGCCTTCCCTTAAAGTGGTTCGAAAGGGCGAATCATATCCATTTCCTCCTTACCTAAGGCTGAATTAAGAAAGATGAGGAAACAAGAACAGATGAAAAACTCAACATTATTACTGGTGAAAGCAGACTGGAGCGTGGGGCTTGGATTCGTGCTGGCAGTGGCTTCCCAGATCCGCCCGCCTCCCGCCCCATCCAGAGCAGGGGCAAAAGGAGAAAGAGGCCCATTCCCTGACTTTAGGACTTCGGCTGTCACCCACTGGACTGGTTACTCCGCCATCTCTGGGCCGGAGGCCAGGAGAATTTAGGGGAAGCCCCTTCTGTTAGAGAGCAGAGGGACGGGGAGGGTGTTCTCTGGGCCCTCGCAGTAAGATCCGTGACTTGCGAAGGGCACGTTTGATGCAGGCGCTGCATTCAAAGAATGAATCCTGACCCAGAGGCACTCAGGCTGGTCCGCAGGCGGGAGGCGAGCTCAGGCGTGGGAACATGAGGATGATCTCATGTGGCGAGTCACAGAGTAGAGCTCAGGACCGAGGGCCATGGGGACGTGAAGGCAGGAGCTGCAGACTGGACAGGGAGTGGGGGAGGAGGCGCACTTGGGGTTGCCTTTGTCGTCCCAAAGAACAGATCAGCTTTTACCAGCAAGAGAGGAGAGAAGCTTATTGCAGGTGAGGGTGAGTAAGGGATGGAAACGTGGACAGCCACGGCGGGTCGGGAGGGTGGATGGGGTAGGGAGGCAGAGTGCAGGGCTGGACGACACACTTGGCTTTCTTTTTGGCCTCATAGTATATAAAGTCCCTTCCTATGCTGGTGGAATCTCTTCCTTGCTCTCTACTATAGAAGCTGACAGCTTGCTCTCCCCTCCTTCCTGGCAGCAAGAGCTCCCCAGTCAGAGGCTGCTGGACTCTGAGGCAGAGGGGCACAGGCTGCGTGGGACCCACTCTTTCCAGCTCACAGGAGCCACCTGAGGAATGTCCGGCAGAGTGGGGTGGGGTGCGCCTCAGGGTGTCTACCCCGTGGGTGCAGAGCTGATTCTGCAGCAATGTTGCTCCAGGCACTGTAGACACCATGCCGGTTCTCTGGGCCTCCCCGAGATAATGTGAGCTATTAACCCCCTTTCTGCTGAAACTGGTCAGACTGGTTACTGTTACTTGCAACTAAGGATCCTGGTGGGGAGCCAGTAATGGGGGGATGGGCGTGGACGCGCAGGAGCGGTTGGAGCCAAGGGGGATGATACACTGAGGGGTGTAAATGCTGGGC
Source organism: Indri indri (assembly GCA_004363605.1). Classification (NCBI taxonomy): domain Eukaryota; kingdom Metazoa; phylum Chordata; class Mammalia; order Primates; family Indriidae; genus Indri; species Indri indri. The sequence goes on from RJWJ010027398.1 coordinate 3,136, forward strand.
CCCATGCCTCTGCCTCTTTGTTGATGGGATAGTCTTGACCCAAACTGGGCAGATAAAATCTTTTCTGCTGGGAAAGTGAAGTTGCAGCAAAGGGCGGAATCTCCACTAGCAGCTGTACAGATGAACAAAGCCAGAGCACAGGAATGGCTGCCATGTTTCCTCACGGGGATGGAGCACCGAGAAAGCTGTCTCCAGAAAGGGGCAGAGACGAGACCTGGGGAGGATTCTGGTGGCTTTAGGATCTTCTTGAAAACTAGCTGCAGACCTCCCTTGGTCCTTGCAAGACGCCCTGTACGTCAGGTAACTTGTGTTGGTTTCCGTTACTTGGAACCAAATCACTCCAGCTAATGCCAAGATGAAGGACTGAGAAAAAAAATGGTGGAAAACTTTCCTTAGAAGACGAGAAGGAGAATTTCCAGCAGAGGTGTGAGGAGGAGGGCGTTGGCACCGGCAGAGGACAGCTGGAGGCCAGCTTAGGGCTGGGCGGAGCGGCGGCAGAGGCCTGGGAGGCAGCAGCGGCAGCAGCGGCGGTGAGCGGGACGCTGACAGGGTTGAGAGGTGTGGAGGTGAGATGGACCAACCTGTTGTGGGGAGCTAGGAACAGGCTGCTTCATGGATGCTGTCCAGGATTCTTGCCTACGTGGGAAACACAGGAAGATTTCCTATTTACATCTCCCAAAGCTAGGCTCCCAGGGCTCCGGTCCTGTAAGTTTGGATGGGTTCTGGCAGCTTCCCAGGGGCCTGTTGCTTGCTGGTGACAGCAGGTGGGTTTGTAAAGCAGGGCTGAATTCCTAGAAGGAGACAGGCTCAAAGGTGCTCATTGCAAGAGAACCCAGCCTTTGGTAGGTGGGGGTGGGCCTGGGAGTCAGGTGGTGGCAGCCAGCCACCAGGCATGGCTGTCCTGAGCGGACCCTCTCTGTGGACTTGGGGTCTTCGAGGCCTGGAGCCTCACTGCGACAGCAGCGCCAGCACCACCCTGCCCCAGTGGGTGCACGCATAGTCTCGTTTCGGAAACGCTGCAGGAGCCTCACCCAGGAGCTGCCTTGCACGTGAAGGAGAAGCCTGTTTTTCTTCTGGTTGGCCCCTGCTCCCGAGAAAGCTTGATTAATATTCTCCTCCCCGCAGAGGGCTTCCTGCTCTGAAGGCTGCAACCGGCCCTTCCTTCGATCACTCATTATATTAACAATTTGTCTGTTATTTGGAACGAGTGAAAAAGGCCTTCTCAAAACATGCCCTGAAGCTCACGGGGCGTATGTGATAACTTCCTCGAGCCAGTCTGAGACTTATTTAATTTCCCTGCATAGTCCACTCCAAAGAGTTTTTAAAAAGTAATTTTCTGAAATCTTTGGATAGGCCATTTGTTGCACTATAAGACTTTCTCCCCAGAGGGATTTGTGATTATAACTGGAATGAGAAAGCTCTGTTATTAGAAATAATATTTGGTCCCAGAAGACTCTAAAGAAGTTGGATGGGGGGAAGGTAGAAAGGGTGGGGGGAGGCTGGGGCCAAGGGAGGGGAGAACTGGGCTCCTGCTGTATCCACAGTTCCCATTTTTGCACTTTGACAAAGAGGCAGAGAAACCCAAGGAAAAATAAAAGTTCGAAAAGGAGCTGGTTCTTCCAGAACTTTGCTATCCAATATGGTAGCCACTAGGTATGTGCAGCTATTAAACTTTAAATTTAAATTAATTAAATTTAAATAAAATTAAATATTCAGTTCCCCAGTCACCATAGCCACGTTTCCACCATTGCAGAAAGTTCTGTCAGGCAGCACCATTCTAGAAAGTCGTACAGGGCTGTAAGACATATTGGCTACTAAGCTGTAGTAATTTATTTCTAGTTTGAAAACCGCACTGCATGTGCTGAGAGGGGTCTCAAAGTCTGGATGGTCTTCCATAAGCGCGGTGGGGATGTGCGTCTTTTTACTCTGCGAAGCTTTGAAACAGTTACTGGAACAACAGTGCCTTTGGTGAATTGACAAGGAGCTGTAGGCCATGCCCTGAGCCCAAAGCCAGCAGTCCTGGCTTCACTGTCTGTCTTGCCCCACACTGGACAATTGGTGACACTCTTGATCTCTTTCTACAAAGATGATGTCTGTCACCAACTGGAAGGGTGTTGGTGAGCAAGCGAGACAGTGCAGCTTTGAATTGCTTAGAAGATGAAAACCTTTATGCATATGCAGTTAAATAAAACAACAACAATAAAATCAAACAACAAAATATCCTTCTGTCTCCCTATCTTTCTGATGATATGTGTATTTCTATCTCCAGGAAAAAAATCCATGGGTGGATGTGGCAGAGGTCAGCTTTCCCGCCTCCCCCATTGTATTAGAATATGAGGTTGTACAAGTTTGATATTGTTTTTGAAATTTAATTTTAACTGATTTGGGACTACCCCGACACAGGCTGTTTTACGTACAAAATCTTAGTTTGGCAGTGCAGCAAAATGATATTTTAAACACAAAGGTATTTGCATTTTTATAGAGCTCCATATTTTATGTAAGGAAGGGTTGCACATATGACATGTGTCAATTGGTTTCCTGTCTGAAGTTCAAAGCACCCTGGTCCCTGCAGTTTTTTTCTGCCAGTGATTGGAAAGCTTTTTGCTTTTGGCTCATTTAGGCAGGTCTGTTGACTGGTTCTCCTCGTACAAGTAAAATAGCATCTAAGAGTTAACTCTGTTTTTGCATTGGTCTTTGAAAGCATATTTCAATCTATTTCAAACTCAGTTGAGATCCCATTTTATAGATACTCTGTGAACACAGGTGCATACTTCTGAGAGGCACTGAAGGGAATGAGATAGACAAGGAATGCCTAAGGCAGGATCCACAATTTCAGAGAAGGTGAGGACGGCAGCCCCGTTCAGCTTAGCATCTGTGACCGCCCAGTTCTCAGTCTGCCACCTGCTTCACCATCTTGTGCCTGGGCGTGTGGAGGTTATGGCCGAGTACGGTGTCCTCCCTCCACCATTTTAAACAAGCCCTGTAAATGATATATCCAAGAACCTGGACACTTTCCCAAAGCACATAAAAGACAGAGAGAGAGAGAAAGATTGTTCATTGCGTTCAAGAGTCAATGTGGAGTTCACCAACCGGCCCTGACTCCTTCATACATTCGAAGAGGTTAGAGTAAGCTCGTAAGCCTTGATTTCTCTACATTTCCTCACATACATGATCAGGGCACAAATGACCATCCCACTGAGCGGCAGAGAAACAGGAGAGCTCTGGAGCTGGCTGTCCTGGCACCGAGGAGACAGAGAGGAGCCGGGCGGGAAAAAACCTTCAAACCCTGCAACATGGAATTCAATTGCTCAGTTTTAGAGGGAGCAAGTCCACATTTAGGGACTGATCTACAGACACACCAGCCACGGAAGCGAAACCCCTCATTAAAGCATCGTGTTATCGAAAGAAACGTCCACCAATGAATTAAACTCATTACAGCAGCATCCTGGTGGTGGAGTCTTCCACCCTGCTCCTGCTGGTCTCCTCTCTGTCCCATCACCAGCCGCCAGCGGGGCTGGATTCAGCCCTCACGCCACCCCCACCCTGTGGAAGGGCTCCCTGCTCTGTGCCCACCCATGCTGTGACCCACAGTGACATGTTTCAGACTTGTTTGTGGTTTCTTCCTGTGTCATGTTTTGGCTCCTCGGCTAGGTCATAAGCTTCTTGCAACCATGTCTTCTACTTACCTGCCCAGAAAGAGGACTACCCGCTCGCTCTGTCTCTGCCTCCCTCCTCTCTTCCGCCTCTCCCTCTTGTCCTCGGCACCTCTGGCCCACAAGCAGCCCAGCACTCAAAGGGCACATGAGCCTTAACTCTGGGAATTACCAAACAATTCCTTTTGCTGGTCCAAATGGCAGGTAATGGGAAGAGGTAAGACATTGAGGAGGAACTTCCTGTTCTCAGAATCAGAAGTTCGAGTCCTGATTCTATTATTTTTAGGCCGTGTGACTTGAGACAAATTACTTGGTGTCTCTGACCTTGACTTCCCTGTGTGTAATGCAGCCATGACTGCTTGAGTAAAGGGGTGTCATGAGTCAGGGTGTTAGTCTGTGAGCCACCGCGTGCCTGTACCTGGAAAACCTTTTTACCACCCGTGTCCTTCATGATCCTGGACTGCAGTTCACGGAGAAAGATACCAGAGCATGTGGCCTCACACCACATTCAGAGTCATTAGTTTGCTTGTTTCGACCAAAACTTGGTCCTTGTGGAGGAAGGGGGACTTAGCTGGGAGGCCAGGAGCACCTGGAGACTCACTATTCTGTGGGGTCTTGACCCAGACGTCCTTGGCATCCATTTATATCTGATATCTGGTTTATAGTAGACTTGGTGAACCAGAAGCATAACCAAAATATGTTGCTCTGTAGTATTTAAAAAATTAACAGGAAGAGCAGTGTGGGGTGATGAGTGTGAAAACATTTCGGTTTTGGTTTTCATCCATTTAACACATAGTTTTGAAAGCCAGTTTGGGAAAACATGCTCTGTCACCTGCACAGTTAGCTGGGTGACATCCTTCCCTCCTCAATGCTGATGGGGGGACACAGAATGGCATTCGTCATCCCCCTGAGGGGCAATCAGCAGAGTGGAGAGGAGCGTGTGACCTTGGACAAGTTACCTCCCCTCTCTGAGCTGTAGTCTCCTCCCCTGTAAAGTGGGGCCCTCCGTCATCGTCATCGGGCCTGGCGAAGACGACATATAAAGCACCCAGGGCCCTGCCTGGCATGCAGCAGGCCCTCAGTCAGTGGTAGGCGTTACTGTCACCTAGTACATTCGGAGACGGGAAACAGAACAAAACCACTGCTACTTTGGGGTTTTCTGTTACAGCTGAACTTAATTCTGACTAATCCACTTACTTTGCAAATAAATTCTCCACTCCTCTTAGAAAAAGAATCCAGAGTCACAAGCCCTAAACTTCCTACACATGGCCTAGCCTCTAAGCCTGTTTAGGATTTTTCCAGAATAACTCTCTCAATGGACGTTCTTAGCACTTTTGAACAGTCTGTGTTCAAAGCCCATGTAGGAAAGGCGGTGCATCTAGCTCTGGCCAGCGGGACCGAAGCAGAAATAGTGTGTGCGAGAGAGGGTGCGTCCTTCTTCCTCCATCCCGTTTCTGCCTGCGGGATGCTAACACAACGGCTGGCCCTGCGGCCGCTGTGCCCACCACAAGGAGATGCTGCAAAGGGAAGCCCAGCTTGGGGAGGACAAAACAGAAGGCACCTAGGTCCCTAATACTGGGGAGTGCCGCAGCAGCCCAGATGACACCTCTGGACTTGCTGAACATGCAAAGACACCCCTAAAGGGGATGATTATTTCCCCAACGGAGAGCCTGTTGAGGGGGTCCAGCTGTGAATAACCGAGAGAAACAGGAATAGGAAATACTCCAGCCAATGTTAAATAAATTACATACAGTAAAACCAGGAGAAACATTTAGTTACTGTTAGGTAGACAGCGAGGGATTCCGGGTCTCCACCGGATGAAAGTGGGTGCCTTGCCTTGGTGCCACCTTGAGCAATTGCCCCACCTGGGAAGAAGGACAAGGGTGGGCCCCCGGCCCCGTCTGGGTGCTGCACCACCTTAATCCGATCCTAGGTGACTGCCATACCTAGGGGAGGAGGGAACGCCCTACCAATCTACCCATCAGAACTTAGCACGACAACTGCAGAGGAATGCAGAGGACCCTCTAGCCCACCATCCAAGTGGCATAGGTACAATAGAGTCTGGAAGGTGACTTAGGACACCCTAAGGTTAAGGCAAATTATCGTGTCATTAGCTTAAATCTACACTGTAGTTCAGCCCCCACCCCCAATGGGCTTTCAGAAGGGCTCATGGGACATCCTCATGTGCAGTGAGACTCGGGTCATATAACTCCCAACCATCCATCAAAGTGGTTCCACAGTGACATCTGAACCACAGGGCAGTCCCTATCCAGACACTATAAAACAAGACCCAGACCATAACCAGGGTCTCTTTTGCTACGACAAGGCGTCCGATCATCATCTGTGACATGTGTATCTTGCTCTGTAATCCTATCTTGCTCCCCGCTCAGTGAATATCACCCCGTGCTTGCCTTGCTTTGGTGTGCCCAGTCAGCCTTCGGCCAAGAGCACACCAAGAACCGACAACACAGAACGAGATTGCCAAACCTGACATGACTACTTTTGTTTTTATAAAACTTTGTTTTATAAAACTTGACCTAACTATGGTCAAGATAGGATGATATTTATAGAAATAAAAGGTCCAAGGTACAGGTCACCACATAAAGTCTGCAGTTAGGGGAACAGCGTCATCCCCCAGGGTGGTTTCTGGCGGTGTGCCCCGGGCCCTGACCTTGACCTTGGTCAGCTTAACCAAGTAAACAATAACTTGTATGACAGCCTAAACACGCATATTTACTACATTCTGGGATGATTCAAAGCCAGTCAGGAGAGCTGATATTTTGGAAAATATTACAAAATACAAAAAATATTTTGACCAAACAGAATGATGAGCTAAATGTAACAATAGGAAAAATGAGGCAAAGGTGAATGCAAGAATCTGCCTGATTTGGGACCCAAATACTATCGGGGGAATTGTGTTTAATTGTGAACTTGGGGAGAACTAGAACCGTCAGGGGGAAGAGACTCAGACAGGTGAGATGGGAGTCCCAGGTGGGGAAGAGCTGGTGGGATGGGGGGAAAGTGACTTACGAGCCCTGTGCCAGCTTCCTAGGGCTATAGCGATGAAGTGCCACACACCCGGTGGCTTACACAGTAGGCCTTTATTATCTCACAGTTCTGGAGGTTAAAAGTCCAAGATCAAGGTGTCACCGGAGTTGGCTTTTTCTGAGGGCTCTGAGGGAGAATCGGTTCCACACCTGTCTCCTTGCTTCTGGTGGTTTGGGGCAATCTTTGGTGTTCCTCGGCTCGCAGGCGAATCACCCCCATCTCTGCCGCCATAGTCACGTGGCATTCTCCCTGTGTGTGCATGTTTCTGTGTCCAGATTCTCCCTGTTTGTAAGGACACCAGTTGTATTGGATTAGAATCCACCCTGGTGACCTCATTTTAGCTTGCTCAGCTGCAAAGGTGACCCTATTTCCAAAAAAGGTCATATTCATAGGTATTGGGGTAAGGACCTCACCATCTTTTTTGGAGGAGACACCATTCAACCTGTAACAAGCCCTTTTCCAATGTTCGAAGGGCTGTCATATGCAAGAGGCTTCATTTTCTTCCGCATGACCCCACGGGAGAGAAGCAGGGCCAGGGTGGCGGTCCCACGGAGACAGCTTCCTATCCAGCTAGAAGACCTCGCTCGCAGTCGTGATCTGCTCTTCTCTGCATAGATCCAAGCTTCTTTCCTCTCTCGCTTGTCCTCAAGGGGCATTTTTCTTCCTCCTGCCGCATCTAAGCAAAAACAAAAATTCAGCTGTATAATCGGGTAATCTCTAAATTAACTTCCATGTAAAGTATAATATTTATTTGTTAAAAGGTAAGAAATTACAGCAAGTTAATTTGAAGCTTACATGTTTATTAACACAGCAGTAATCATAGCAATTGTTTAGAACTTAAATCAATAAGAGATTTTTTTTAAGGAGAAGTAGGTTATCACTGATATGGTTCAGAACTGCTGATTGCTGGTGCATGGTGATACGGAAGTAGACCAACTTTTATTTATTTAAATGTTCTTTGGTCAAGGTATACCCTTGCAGGACGGTTCCACACATTTATGTGGAGAATAAGTTCATAACTATTCAGTCATTCAGGCTTGGTGAGCAACTCATGTTTCTAACCCCTGGTGGGGTACTTTTAGGTTTAAACAACAGATTTGAAATGAGCAAAGATAGCACAATGATTATTATAAGGATGAAGAAACCGAACTTGAGCTACTTTAATTCTGTCATTCGATGGGACCACTTGGACTTTTTATTTATATTCAAAAGTTAAACAGTGAAAGTGCAAATTGTGAATTGTAACTTTTTTATTTGATAACCGCAAATGTTAGCTCAATAACTTTTTAACATGTAAAAAGTGGGATGTGTCAAAATATGATTTACTCTGTGTAGCAAATATGCTGGGGGGGGGGATGGTGCTAGAAATAATTGAGAAATCTGTTCTTTGGGGAAGAGTTCTTCTCTTCTGAGAGATTAGAGAAGACCCACCCTGGGAGAAGAGGTGGGGTGGGGGGAGATTTAGTGACTCTAATGGGATGGGGGGGGAGAGTTCCAAATATGACCTGGGTACGGCCCTTGAACATATGCATATGTTTAATAAAAATACATTAATAATGGACATGCAGTTTTGTGATTGGCTTTTTAAAAATGTAATACTATGTGGTGAATCTTTTCATGTAATTAAGGTTTTTTTCCTGCGATACTATTTTTAGTGGCTGCCATCTTGCTCCTAAATTCCCTTCTGTGTGTGCTCCTTGTCTCCTTCCATCACACCGTTCCATGTGCTTTAAGAACTTAACATGAAAAACGAAATCCGAAACTATTAGAAAAACAGGAATCTATCTTTAAGATCTCAGGTAGAGAAGTGTTGTTAAATAAGATTACCACTCCCTGCTGCCCCCTAACCACAAAGGGAAAGAATAATAAATTTGATTTCATTTTCAGGATGGTGAAAGGTACACCATGAAAATGGAAAGACGAATGGCCTAATAGAAAAAAATACGAATAGGCAATTTATGCAAGAGGAAATCTCAGTGGCTAATACACATATGGAAAGATGCTTGGCCACACCAGTAACAAGGGAAATAAAAATGAGAGCAACATTGAGATGCCATTTTCACTCATCAGATTGAAAAAGTTAAAGGCTAACAATATCAAGTATTGATAGGACAAAAGGTAATCTGGTACACTGTTTGTGGGAGAAAGTAACCCGGCAGAATCTAGTACAATAGAAAATGTGTGTATCCTATGATCCAACAATTCTAATTCTGCATTTATACTCAAGAGAAGCTCTTCAGCACGTACACAAGAGGTGTACAAGGTTAGACACAACCTGAACATCCATCAGGGAAAGGATAACTACAATGTAGAATGTTCTCAAGAGGAATTGCTGTGCAGCAGTTAAAAGGGACCACTGAGAAAAATGAGGATGCTGAGTGATACATTTGGCAAGACAGTATTTATAAAAATCTAACCCACAGGTAAAACTTTCTTTCTGGGGTAGAGACAAGAGTTGTTGTTCTCTACCCAAAAGAGCAAAAGATATGCTATAACAGAGACATCTGCACCCGAATGTTTATGGCAGCACGATTCACTATTGCAAGGATGTGGAAACAACCCTAGTGCCCGTCAATTCATGAGTTTTCTTTTTCCCAGACTTTTAATTCAATACAAAAGAGTATAAAGAATAATAACATCAACCTAAGTGCCCATCAACTGATGAGTGGATAAAGAAAATGTGGTGTGTATATACACACACACACATATATGTATGTATGCACACCATGGAATACTACTCAACCATAAAAAAGAATGAAATAATGTCTTTTGCACTAACTTGGATAGAACTGGCAGCCATTACCCCAAGAGAAGTATCTCGGGAATGGGTAAACAAATACCACATGTACTCACTTACAAGCGGGAGCTACTAAGCGATGGGTAGGCACGGCCATACAGAGTGGTATAATGGACATTGGAGACTCAGAAGGGGGGAGGGTGGCAGGGGGTAAGAGATGAGTGGATTATTAAAATTTTGTATATGTATACAATGCAATATTACTCAATCATAAGAAACGACAGTGATCTAGCACCTCTTATATTTTCCTGGATTGACCTTGAGCCCATTATCCGAAGTGAGGTATCACAAGATAGGAAGAATGGGCTCCACTTGTACTCGCCATCAAATTGGTACTAACTGATTAACAGAATGGTGCTCACATGGTAGTAATATTCTCCAGGGATTAGAGGGTTGGGGGGCGGCGGAGGGGGAGAGATTCACAACTAATGGACACAGTGAGCATTGTAGAGGGGAAGGGCAGGCCTCTGACCTTTGCTTGGGTGAGGCAAAGACATAAAATGTAATCAAAATGTTTGTACGCTCATAATACCCTGAAATAAAAAAAAAAAAAAAAAAGGAGTCGATACTCAAATATTTAACTGGAATGATAATGTAAATCACATAATTCAATAAATACATCCAAAAATTAAAAAATATTCTCTTTTATTCTCTAAATTATAGCACGAATTATTCATCAAATAAATCTCATAATTTCCAAATTATTTGTTAATTTTTAGGAATTGGTGGGAACTTCTGTTTGAGGTGGCTGACTCTAGTTCAACAATGGACTGGGCTGGGCTGTGCTTTCATACAGGAAATGGCAGCAAACTCTTCCACCAATTTCCCTGTGACATTAGTCATTAGGTAACTTTTAGCCTCAATAAGAGGAAAATCTTTCAGAATATGATATTGTAAATGGTGTTGAATTAGGTTCTGCTAAACTAACAGCAATTAAGTCAACATTTTCCAGGCCTCATAAATATGTCTGAAGTTTCCATATATTCTATACTTCTGTGATGAAATCATTGAAACTCCCTCCTTGAAATGTCTAATTAGATCAAGTCTAATCTTTCAGGAGGATGAGAGGAGGCGCTAAACGCCTGGGCTCTGTTACCGGATCGCTTGGTTTTGAACCCTGAGCTCTAGCACTTCAGTTTTCAATACTTCTGTCCTGGGTTTCCTCATTTGTGAAAATGGGGATGATGATGATGGTGCTAGGGATGGCAATTAGTGAGGTAAGACACACTTAAAGTGGTGCTCGACAGTGAGCATCACCGTGTAAGTGTCAGCTCTCATTTTAGTTAATCAAATTCAGACTCCGTTGCCCTGGCTAGAGTGCTGTGGCGTCAGCCTAGCTCACAGCAACCTCAAACTGCTGGGCTCAAGCGATCCTCCTGCCTCAGCCTCCTGAGTAGCTGGGACTACAGGTATGCGCCACCATGCCTGGCTAATTTTTTCTATTTTTAGTTGTTTGGCTAATTTCTTTCTATTTATAGTAGAGACAGGGTCTCGCTCTTGCTCAGGCTGGTCTCGAACTCCTGAGCTCAAGCAATCTTCTTGCCTCAGCCTCCCAGAGTGCTAGGATTACAGGCATGAGCTACCCGCGCCCGGCCAAATTCAGACTCTTAATGCCAGTCAGGGGCAGGTGCTTAACATTTTAATACCTGTTTCACTAAAAGGAGGTGAAATTCGACAGGGACTGTGGGAAGAGGAACCTACATACCCCAGGGGACTTCTGGCCCCCATATGTCCCTAGGGGCCTGTGCCTGCCTCCCCTCCTCCTGTCTCATGTCTGTCTCTGACAGCCCCATGCTGTCAGAACCGGCAGCATTGACCAGTGCCTGACAAGCCGCTGCCTGGCAGCCTGCTCTCCCACCCGTCCCAGCTCAGAGGCTGCAGTTCCACACATGGCCATGTGGGGGCGAAGCCAGGAGAGCGGCAGTTGCTGGGGCAGCTAAAGCCTTTGGATGTGGGGTTGGGGGATGGTCGCTTCCATGCCAGGATGCCAACACCTCTGCCAAAGAGTCCAAGCTCCTGGGCCAAGGAGGCATGTAGGGATGGCATCTTGCACTCAGGAGCTTCAGAGGGTTAGTGGATGCAGGAATCCCCAGCCAAGGCCCCCCCAGACCCTCTGGGGTTGTAACCCAGGTCCCGGAGGCCCGGCCCATGCCAGATTGCTGGACCGCAGGCAGGTGCAGGAGTCCCACGGAAGGGCTCGGATGGTGGAGGCCATTCACCAACCAGTACATAAGAACTTCAATTTTTTGCCAACAGGTACAGCTGGGCACTATGCAAACATAGCTCCCTTGTCAAGCATCTGCAGTAAAAACCGGATAGGCGTGATTATAGCAGTCCATACCTCGTAGGAATGTTCCCAGCGAAAACGAACAACTCTTAATTCAGGGTGGTGTGAATATGAGTGATTGTTATTATTTGCTTTTTTAAAAAATTTATTATTTCAATAGATTTAGAGGGTACAAATGGTTTTTTGTTACACAGATGAATTATATAGTGGTGAAGTCAAGGCTTTTAGTGTACCCATCACCTGAATAGTGTACATTGTACCTGATGGATAATTTTTCATCTCTCACCCCCTTCCACCCTCCCCCTTCTGAGTCTCCAATGTCCATTATACCACTCTGTATGGCCGTGCCTACCCATCGCTTAGCTCCCGCTTGTGAGTGAGTACATGTGGTATTTGTTTTCCCATTCCTGAGATACTTCTCTTGGGGTAATGGCTGCCAGTTCTATCCAAGTTAGTGCAAAAGACATTATTTCATTCTTTTTTATGGTTGAGTAGTATTCCATGGTATGCATATATACATATGTATGTGTGTGTGTATATACACACCACATTTTCTTTACCCACTCATCAATTGATGGGCACTTAGGTTGATGTTATTATTCTTTATACTCTTTTGTATTGAATTAAAAGTCTCAGAAAAAAAAAAAACTTAGATAAACCAAAGCTTTTTTTGAAAGACTAAATTGTGTGACATCTATTTTTTTTTTTTTTAAATCAGTATAAACAATGAAATCTACTAAGGTGTCATTTGGCACCAGAGGTGTTCTTTAGCAAAATTACAAATTAGGTATATTTTACCTTCGAAATTCTTCACTTCAGTTCCTGTGACCCTGTATAAATGCCGTCACCCTTGAGTTTTTTGTACAATTGATAAGGAAAACCCCATCTGTTACTTGGCACATCAGCCACCTGAGACCCCCACCCCTCACGGAAGACCCACATCAACATAATACTAACCTATTACCTGGAGCATCAACTAACCTATTACCTGACATATCAACTAATCTATTGCCTGGCTCATTAGCCACCTGAGACCTGACCCATTGGGCCACCCCAACTTAACAAAAGTGGGAAAAATCGGGTAGACGGGCCTCAGAATTTGGTGGCGAGACCCCTCTGAGCCCGCTGGAGAATAAACTTTGATTCCCTGACTCTCCGTGTGCCGCTTGGTTTGTCCTCGGGACCACTTGCTGTAACACTTGCTGTAACACAGTAAGGTGGGTTGTGACAAATGTGTGTGGTGTCTTCCTCTTCTACCAAGGCTTCAGCTGTTTTATTTTTGCTTTGGAGCTCAGAATTGTTCTTCCCTCGAAGACGTCCAGAGGACACGAACATCCAAAGTTTTGTTCTGTAATAGCAAAGGTTTCCTCTTTATTATTACTTTAACTGCTTTTCAGAAACTGACAAAAGTCAAGATGGTAAATTTATAAAGGACTGGCAGTTTATACCCCCCTTTTTTATACAAGGTTAAAAATAAAATTCGATTAGCAAATTTGTTATTATTTTCTGACTAAATTACATGTTGAATTTTAACACATTCAACTCAATATTAAATAATTTGTACATTGCCTTAGTCCAAAAAGGATCAGAAATAATAATACCAAATGAGCAAAATAAAACAAGTTAGAGTCATAAAATAACAAAATTATTTCACTCTTCTATCTTCATGCTCCCCACAAACAACAGAAAAACTCCCTTTTTCCCACCTCTTTTTTCCCCTTTTACTCTTTATCTTGTCTCCTTTATGGTTTAAAAGTTTTCAAAATTGTACATTTCCTGCTTAAGGAAATAAACAGCTAGTGGTGGAATTTCAGGGGCAGATCCTCAGTTGGCCCGGTCGTGTGGGGCTGGGGGTCCTTCCCGGGGCTGCTCAGCCTGCTCTGGGTGGACAAGGGCCCAGCACCAATGATCTAGCAACGGGGCAGTAGCAGACCAGTGTTGGGGACAGCGGGGAGGGAAGGTAGAGGAATGTGTTGAGGTCACAGAGGACACGCAGGGCAGGCATGAAGCTGGAGGGACATGCCCCATGTGCCAGTCCCTTTCTGGACATTGTCAGTGGTGAAACTCTGAGTGTCTTTGTCACAGATGACATAGTGCAGACAACCGGGTCAGAGGACAGGGTTGGCTCCTCCAGCCCTACCATCAGGTTTCTGCGGGGCTCAGATGCCTGAAAGCTTGCACGGGGCACCTCTCTGCCACTGGCCCGATGCGACAGACGGACGGCTGCTCTGCAGCTGGGTTTTCCTGATACCTCTCCTTCCGCCCCCTCCACCTGGCACCGCCACCTCCTTTCCTCTTTCTGATCTGGGAACCTCAAAGGTTGTTCCTCCTGGAGCATTTACATTTTAAAAGGAGACAGGGGAGCAATATTCTAACCTGATAAAATGAATATAATGAAAACTACCCCGTAACGAGCACCTACTGTGCATCAGGAGCCTGAATGAGTGTTACCCCATTTAATCTGCACAACAACCCTGCAAGGTTTCGCTTCCCTATGTAACGAACAGGGAAGTGGAGGCTTGGGGGTTTGGAAAGGTGCGGTCACGGGCAAGTTCACAGAGCTGGAGGCTCTGTGGTGGGGCTGGACTTGAATGCACAGTTGGTAGAGGCTCAGTGCCCAGTCCCCTCCCCAAGACAGGGACCCTTCCCCCCATCCCTGCCTGGGGGCTCAGGCCCCCAGAGCCCACCCGGGAGCCAGGACCCTTGCCCCTTGCCTGTGGCGCCTGGGCTGTGGTGGGTGGCAGGGGAAGGGCTTGCTGGTCTGGGCTGCCCTTCTGAGGCTTGAGCAGGAAAGACACAAAGGTCCCATTTTAGAGCTGCAGTCTGTTTCCATGTCTCTAGTCGCTGAACCACCAGGAGGAAAAGCATTTGAGGTATTTCCATGGGAAATGGTAGCCAACAAAAGCTCCGTTGGGTGGTATTCTAGTTAATTGCAGGAAGGCGGGCAGCCCTCCAGGATATTACCTTTCTCGGGCTGGAAAGTGTTTCTTTGAAAAACGTTTTGGTTCAGCTGAGGCCTCCTAAGTTTTCGCAGATTTGCTTGTTCATAACTACGATGAGAGTCACCAAGTCAGTCCTTGGGGGGCTGGGACGGGGTAGGGTGGAGGCAGAGTCGGGTGGGAGGAAACCACTCCGATGACAACTCTTTGCTAAATGGTGGCTGGAAAACACCGGATTATATTTCCCAGCCGGTATAAATTCCTAAAGGGGGCCATTCCCCCGAGGCCTGCCTCCCCCAGACGGAAACAGAATCTGCGACCCTGAATGAAATGTCTCATGCCCCCGAGAAGGGGAGAGGGCAGGAAATGAAGAGAAGTGATCGCTCTTCTTAAACACACTTAAAAAAAAATAATAATGAAAAGAAAATCATTTGCAAAGGTGCATGAATCCAAGCGTGTTACTCCTGACACATTGGTTTTGCATGTGGTTTTGCCTTTTCAGAATGTTTTCAATTCGCGGCAGCCCTGGGAGGTGAGCACGGCCTCCATCAATCTCTGCACCTGAGAGATGAGGACACTGAAGTTCAATGACTGACATCACGGTCCCCTGCTGGTGAGACATGGAGCAGGGACATCGATCAGTCTGTCATAACCACGTATCACAAGGCACCTCCTCTGAGCCAAGTGCCAGGCTGTTGGCAAGGATGTTGAGGTGGCCACTGTCTAGCTGTGGATGCACATGCCTCATTTAAGTAGGACAGAAACGGAACAGCCCCATTTGAGCTTCGGTCCTTCAACTTGAGGCTGACCTGGAGCTCTGCGCAGACAGAGATGAGGGTGGGCTGGAGAGGGAAGACAGGTGGCACTTCTTGATGAGAACAGTACCTGACCGTTGACCCCCGCACAGGGCTCTTTCCACTGGAGCTCACCGAATTCTCCATACTGTTCCCCAGTGGGATATTTTAATTATTGTTGGTGTTAAATTTCATATCTTCGGGCTGGGCATGGTGGCTCACGCCTGTAATCCCAGCACGTTGGGAGGCTGAGGCGGGAGGATCGCTTGACGTCAGGAGTTTGAGACCAGCCTGAGCAACAAAACTCTGTCAAAAAAAAAAAAAAAATTCATACCTGCTAGTTGTTATAAATTCAAATATATAGGCATAGGAAGTAAAAGGTCAAAGTGTCATTTCCCCTACTCCTGGCAATCCCGGCTCCTCCTACGTGCAAGATGAACATAGGTTAACACGTTGAGGCGTCTCCGTTCGGGCATTCTCACGTGCGTACAACCTGTGTGGGTCTCTGCCCTGGGCCCCTCCTCCACCCTGTTCTCTGCCCAGAAGCTGACCGGAGTGGCCTGAGCTGCATCCAGGGCTCAGCCCTCAGGGGCCGAGGTGAGGCTGGGTTATTTTATTTTCTTTTTTTTTTTTTGAGACAGAGTCTCACTCTCTTGCCTGGGGCGAGTGCTGTGGCGTCAGCCTAGCTCACAGCAACCTCAAACTCCTGGGCTCAAGCAATCCTACTGTCTCAGCCTCCCGAGTAGCTGGGACTACAGGCATGCGCCACCATGCCCAGCTAATTTTTTTCTATATACATTTTTAGCTGTCCAATTAATTTCTTTCTATTTTTGGTAGAGACGGGGTCTCGCTCTTGCTCAGGCTGGTCTCGAACTCCTGAGCTCATGACGATCCGCCCGCCTCGGCCTCCCAGAGTGCTAGGATTACAGGCGTGAGCCACCACGCCCAGCCTGAGGCTGGGTTATTGACCCTGCACCTCCCTGCTCCCTCTGTGTGAGGTCAGCTGTTGGCGGTGGCCCTCTGCTGGGGTCATAGCTCTGTCAGGCGGCTGCCTGCAGTTTCCCTCTCTGGCTTCCCAAACTACCTCCTCCCTTTACCCTGAGCCCCAGGGGTGGTTACCGGCCCACCTTTCCTTGCTGATTTTTTTTTAAATAAACCCTTTCATTAAACTCTCTTCAAATCACCCCACCCCAAGCTTTTCAGGAGGCTGACTGATAATAAACACGTATGTTGTTTTGTAATCTGCACATATATGTGTGTGCATGTAGAAAGTAGTTACATATATGAATATCCTGTTTTTTAAGGTCAGCGTCATATTCCATAGTATTTTATGAACTCAGTCCCCTACTGATGAACATTTAAGGCTGTGACTTCTTCTGGGAGCTTGAAGTAGGGCCAGGGCGGTGGGAGGCGCAGAGGGTGAGCCTGCAGCTCCCTGTGAGGGCCTGGACAAGCCACTCCTCACTTTCCCGCGTCAAATAGCAATAGACCCTGTCCAGATGATTGGCCCTTGAGGTGTGTGACAGCCCGGGGCCTTGCTGAGGCTTCATTTTGGAATAGGCTGGGGCGTGGGCTGTGGTCATTTGGCTCTCAGGGAGGGAGCCGAGGACCCCTGCCCTGGCCCCACGTGGATTTTGGGGTGCTACCCTCCGAGGCTCGTCCCATCCTGTTCAGGAGCTGCTTCTGAAGGAAGCTTTGAAGAGAAAACCAGCTATTAGTACTAGGATTGAAACAAAGAGAAAATGAAATGCTGAGACAGTGATGGTTCTTCAAAGTAAGAAGTTTTATGGGGGAAATGATGTGTTCTTGGGGCATTTGGGGAGGAAATGGGTCAGTCAGCGTGAGGGTGCTTGCCACCCCAGCTGGTGCCAGCTGCCGGCAGCCCACCGTCTCTGTGCAGGGCTCTGTGCAGAGCCCAAGCTCCAGAGAGGACAGACGCGGAGGCCACTTGTCCTGCCCTCCCCCGGCACCCACAGTCCGCAGCTCCACGAGCATCTCCAGCCTGCTGCCCGTCCGCAGCCGCCGTCACCCCAGCTCCGCATGGCCGGGCAGTCCGGCCTCTCCTCCGCGGCCAGCGAGGCCGGGGCTCCTTAGGGCCCAGGCGCTGGGCCTCCCGGGGCGCCCGGAGCGAGGCAGGGTGGGGCCTGCCAGCAGGGGGCGCTGCTGCTCCAGCACACGGCCGGCCGCCGGAACAAACAGCTTTGTTCCTGCTTTACAGGCTGTGCCTTGACCAGGGTAGAAACCTGTTCTTCCCCGGCTTCCGCTCAAGAAAAGGAGTGAAGCCCATGCAGGTCTGCTGGCCGCGCCCTGCCTGCCCGAGCTGCTGGGTCTCCCGCTCACCCACTGCCTGCCGGGCTCTGTCCCGGGAGCTGGGGTGCACAGCCCTCAGGGCCTTCATAATCCTGCAGGGGATGGGGACAGCTTGCAGGGAAGTTGGCAAGTGTCACAAAGGAGGCCCAGCCGGGTCTGGCATGCTGAGTCCACCTCCCTCCTAGCCGCTTCTCTGGACTCCAGAGGCTGCGCCGCTGTTCTTGCTCCAGGTTTTCCGTTGTTCCCCTGAGTGATGGCAGAAGAGGAAGCAGGTCCCCGGTGTGGGACCGTAGGTGACCAGTTATTCTCCTTTGCCCATCATGGAGGGGCTCCTGGGATGCAAGACTTTGGTGCTAAACCCAGAAAGTTCTGGGCCACCCAGGAAAAGTTGGCTATCAAGTTGGGTACCAGCTACTTTTCAGGCATTATTTCACAGAACATGCATTGGTGGTACTGTTATCATCCCCACTGCAAAGAAGAAGAAACTGAGGGTCAAACAGGCTAAACAAGCTGCCCAAAGCCTCAGGACAGGGAGAGAAGAGGGGACATTTGAATCCAGGACCACCTGACACATGCTGTTTATGCTGCGCACTACGGCCTTCTGGATGCCTTGAAGTTGGGAGCTGAGAAGTCCAGGCACATCTCTGGGGCCCAAAGAGCAGGCAGCTGTGAGTCATGGGCATGGACAATTATGACTTGGCATGGCGGTCACCTGAGCTGCGGCAGCAGCCCAGGAGCCCTGTGACGGCTTGGAGGTCTGAGGGAAGCAGGCGTCAGAAATGAGGCAGATGGGGGCTTGCTGGGCCCTGTGGTCAGAGCTCAGGCAGCAGAAAGGCATAGCCTGGGCCAGGCCCGGGGGGCATATCCTGGCTGACACAGCCTGGGAGGGAGATACCACCACCAAGAAGGCCCCCATAACTGCATGCGCCTCCTCCACAGCCCAGATGTTTATCTCAAGTATCTGTGAGGACAAGAACCAAACGCCCGAGCCTGGTGAGCTCGGGACCCAGGTGTGGGAGCACATGCCATAGGGTGTGTCTGGCTGACCCGGGGCAGGGGCAGGGTAGGCAGGAGGAAGCAGATCCTGGTGGAAGTTCACCGTGGTCTCCCTCATGGGGCAGGCTGGGACAGCTTCGGCTACTTCCACAGCTTGTCATGAAATGGTGTCAGGTTCTGACAAGGAAGCGGATAAACATTCAGCCCGAGCATGGAAACCAGGATGAAATGATTCACGTGGTCCTTGATTCATTTGGTAAAATCAGCTCT
>RJWJ010027399.1:0-22239 GCA_004363605.1 Indri indri
TGGGGAGAAGACAGGAAGTTTCACTTGAGCTGAGGAAACAACTCTTCCTAACAATATTTTTAAATGTTTAAATTAGGTCCTCATCTATACTACAAACAGGCCACACACAAAAAATACCAAATATCCAAGGAAAACTCTAGCATGAAAGAGATGCAATAGTTAGCAAACAGTTAGCAAACTATACCCAGAGAACACAGATTTAACACCAAAAACAAAAGAAAACTTTAAGTACCTTATTTTCTAAGAGATCTATAAAGTCATCACATGCGTAAATTTAAAAAGAAAGAGCAGGATACTACTACAAAAAAAAAGTAGTAAGAGTGCTTGCCAATAACACAGATTACTAAAATATATCAGTAAACAATCCGAAGTGCAAAATGCACAGCATTGGATACTGAAACAGAACTCTGCAACAGTGCTCAAGCAATGTTAGTCACCCCTTCTCTCAGGAAAAAACGGGGATGGGGGGTTAGAAGACCTTGGGGTGTGTTCAGGACAAGGAGCCATTTAGTTTGACTGCAACAGAGGTCGTGGAGGTCATGAATGGAGAGAGTCCTGGGAGATACTGCCCTGCCCAAGTGTGGATTAGGGGATCGGATTGCCAGGGAAAACCTGAGGTTGTCCCAGGGCTGGCAAAAAATCAGTAACTGGGAAATGCAGCAACAGAGGGAGCAGGTACAAGGCAGCTGACTGTGTAAGCCTCAGCTGCCTTTATCTTTCTCTCACTCTGACGAGAGCTAATCCCAGGAGAGCCTCCAAACACAACAGAAAACATCTGGCTGGATATTGGAGTGTAGGAGCAGGCGCAAACTATTATCCAGCAGCTGCAGTTCTCTGCAGGTAAGGGACTTAGGATCCAGGAAAGCTGCCTGACCCACATTGGAAGGAACACCCCATCCTGGGCTAAGTAACACTTGATGGTAATGAGCTCACTAGCCACACACAAAGGCACTCATTTATCTTCCAAAGGAATCCCATTGCAGAGTATTCCTATTCCTGCTTCCAGGACCAAACACCCTACCTACCCAAGCTAGACTTTAAAAACAAAAACAAAAAAGAACCTTGTTTTTGTTAAAATTTGATCGACATGGTGCACAAGTAAGGCAAGATTTTTCCTAGGATGTCTGCTAGAGCTTTGTAGACAACAGAGGTAGCATTTACACTTGTGTCATTGGTGAACACAGTAACAGTGCTATGCCGGTAAATGTTGAACAACTGGCTCTGCAGGGAAAAAGCCTTGATTGCAGTATTTGCCAATTTTTGTAGTGTAAACGCCCCCACTATGGCCAATTTCTACCTACCCACGTAATGCCGCTGCATGTGGTGTTGGGAAGAGATGCGCCGGCCAGATCCCATGCACCGCCATGTGCAGATCACTCCTGCGTTGCCATTCGTCCATCCAACACAAGCCTTGCTACTTGCTGTGATTTTTCCGACCCTAGGTGAACCCTCAAAAAATCACAGATGCCTAAAGATGATTTTGTCTTTTACTCTATTGAAAATTAGTTTCTTGCAGGCACATTTTAAAACGTACTTGCTTAATACCATTTACCACCGAAATAAAACACATTCATTTAAATGAGTATTTAGGTGAGAACATAGATAAATGTCTAAGCGAATGATCCGTAGCAAACTCCATTCTGAAACCTACTAAAATGACACAAAACAGGAGAAATAAATTCCCCTCTGCTTCTGAAAAGCTGGAGACAAATCTGGACTCTATTCCACTGTTTTCCCAGAGCTGGAAAGAAAGTAACTAGTTCATAAATTCCATCAGGAGCTTGGGGATTTTTGATGTAATGAGTTTTACAGTTTCAGAGGAGAATGCTTTGCTAATAATTATGTAACAGTAATTAAATCTGAAAAAGGCTGTACTCTAACTATGTTGATTTATTGCAGCTCCTACAAAGTACTCCTCCAGCGTGCATTGGAGTGTGGGCGGCCTCCCTCCAGTTTTCTTTAAATTCTCACAGAGCACTGGGTCACAGATGGTCTGAGCTGCTATATTTTCCCTATTAAATTCCTAATAATCTTTTTCTGAGGCTGAGTCATGGAAGCCTGGGGATTTCTGATTTTAATTAGAAGGTTTAAGGAGCTAACTCTGTTTGAAATTTTCTCCTAGGAGGGATGGGTGCAGGTGATCCCATTCAGAAGAATGACACAGTACTGTGGCCAGAACCACATTTCCATATTAGATTGCAGCTTGTTTGGCACAACTCCTATTTCTGAGGTTGATGATGCATTGTCTGAATTTGAAAAATAAACTTTGGAAAATAGGGTTATTTGGGAATTATGCTTTTTGGGGATATTTTTGGCATTTGGTTCCCAATTCTGCTTTGCATATAGAGCAGTGATTCAGGAAGTGTGAATTATTTATTATTTCAAAAGAAGTGAAATCATATCAATCCGAATCATAATCACCAGGGAACAGATTTGGGTACCATTTGTCCTGTAGTTTTCTTCCTCTGGGCCCCTCAGACTTAATTTTTAAATCTCCCAAGTTCTAGGACAGCCTCCTATTAAATGTGACCTTCAGTTTTACCAGGAGAAAAATATAAAAATGTATATGAATGGACAGGACAAGATATTTAGAGTAATTCCTATCATTTGTTGGGTAATCAAAGAGCACATTTCAGCACAAGCCACAGAGCAGAAATAAGATTGTCTTTTAGAGTTTACCAATGAGTTTTAACATTTGCAGGAAACCTGTTATGTACAATGGAGTGTGTGGTGCTAGACACAGTTCCCTTAATACTATCGTGTACAAGAAAGAAAATGCTTCTTCTAAGACAGCTGCTCAAGTTTTGTCTCCCCAGTCACAAAGCTTGTTTCTCTGCTTTTGTGAAATAATGAGCTTTGAACGTGACCCAGTCCAGAGAAGTCAAACTGAACTGCCGCTACCTTTGCAGCCCCCTGTAGTTTCAACAGGGGCGTGTGCCTCAGAGCCAGCAGCAACTTCGTTTTATAAAACCAAAAGGTATAAGTAACATATCCGTATCATTTAGGAAGTAGATTTTGTAAATGTAGAAGATGTTTTCCCCCTTTCACATCTAAATAGCACTCTGCTTCCTGTCTGTACTATTTAATTCTCTGGCCCCTTCAACTTCAGCCAATTGAGTCATTTCAAGGTTTGGGACATATTCTCACTCAAGTATTACTAATCTTCATTGGTTATTTTCATGGCTTGCTATTTTTCATAGGTTTCTCAGGATAGTCTTAGGATGTCTTTATAGTCAGAATTTAAAATATATTTTATAAATATAAACATATTTATATTTTATATTTTCTAAATGTGGAATATAAAATATAAAAAATATAAATACGTTTTTTTCTCACTGTTAGGATGTGTGACATTTGCCAATGAGTATAATGGAAATTAAAGTGAGAAAGGACATAATAGTTTCCACGCTAAATTCTAGGTTACATCAGGAGGTTAAAAAAGCAAAGACATGTAAAACTTAAGAATGTTATGGTATAAAAAAATTTTTTAAGGCATTTAAGGATTTCAAATACGTAAGCCCAAGCTGATGTTTCTAGAATGTGCTGGCTAGAGCCATATGCTTAGTGGTTCCATTCGTGAAATGTGTGGACAAGTGGCCGAGGGCTGTCAGACTGCTGCCGTGTGAGCAGGCTGGCCCGTGTGCTGGGTGTGGATAACGCTGCGATCACGAGGAAAGTGACACCCAGCACCGCCACCATGTGTGGAGCCAGCCGCATTCACTTCTAAAGGCTGGGTTTAGGGAAGAGAGGCGACCTTTTCATACCTCGTTCACGAAATGGCTGCATATTCGAGTAAATTCTGTATGAAATGGTCTAGCAAAAACGTATGTGGATGTCCGGAGCTGGAAAGAATCTCAAGTGGTATAGGCTTATTCCAGTTCCCAGATTAAAGACAAAAGCTTTCTCTGAAAATTCCAGTTCTCCTTGCGCCAAACCTCCTCGAGTGAGGGAGCAACCGGCCGGGGGAAGAGTTAAAGACACTATGGCTGCAACCAGGTTCTTGAAGGAGTTAAACAAGAAAATGTTTCAGACTTCTGATTAATGGCCGGGGACATTCCAAGCTGCTTTGCCTACCTCAGCACCACAGGGCTGGTGCAGCGGGGTAATATCTAATAACTAATCTTTGACACAAGAATTAAGTCATTTTGCAAGAAAGCAGATCATTAGAAGCCAAATTGAATTATAAGTAATACTATCTCTGCGGAGGATTGTAAATTAATTGGTTTTTAACAATAACATTTCTGTATTTTATTAAAGCGGTGTAAGAATTTGGTAAAGAAACGAGCGTAGCAGATAAACAGGCCAGGTGCTGGTGATGCAAATGAAATAGATGACAGATGGCGAGGAGCACGCTCACTCGCTGTGTGTGTATAATGGATAGAGGTAATCAAATTCCTTTGTGAATTGGCGACTTTCTTTACATCAAGAACTTTAACACGGGCTGGCGTACACTTCTCTCCGCCCCCTGCCCTGCGGCATGCACGTGCGCGCGCACACACACACCCCTCTACTTACATGCACACACATCCTAATGACAGCCCGGGCTACTATCAGGAAGATGGGCTGTAACTCTATTTACACAACATCGCACACAAATATCATTCCACCGAATCAACCTGTATACACTAAACAACAGATTTCTCTGATGAGAACACCTCACTCGGGAAACAAAGCAACCTGTTTAGATTAAAGATGTTCATTCAGTGAGAGAGAAGTGATACTTAGACCAAAAGGCTGAGCTTCAGTGGGAAAGAATGACTTCTGGCTCATTACATTGAGTTTTCCAGCGGTATCTTTAAAAAGGGATGAGCATTTTGATGGGTTTCCTTTTCACTTCCAAATAACGGTGACGGAGTCTCAATACTCAAAGAAAATGCTTATCCAAGTCAACTATTAGATTAGTAGATTGTACGTGAACGGGTTTTTTTTCTCCTCCCCATTCTGGTACCAAAGAGATGGCTTTATTTTACTGCTTCTTCTGATAAAGGGAAAACTGTTCTCAGCCAATTCAAGGACACACATTCACATCTCACGTGGAATACTGAGAAGAATTCCACTCGGTGTCATAACACAAATATACGACTCTCTGAGAATTATTTTCTGGATGTTCAAATCCATGTTTCCAGTCCTTTAGTGTTATCTTAGCTTCTTTTCCATCTAACTGCTCACTGGGCATTTCTACTTGGACGTTATCTATTACTCTAATGTCAATATGTCCAATATCGCACTCAGTCCTTCCCTCCAAAGCCAGTTCCACGTGGAAGGTCTCCTTTCTCCTGCCTCCCTTTAACTCAGACTTGAAATTCTGGAGTTATCCCTTTATACTTCCTGTGCAGTCAATACAAAACCTGTTGATTTTTCTTCTAAACTGTCCTAATGTTTGGCATTCCCTCCCCAGTCCTGTTTCTGGGTTCTACGCTGGGCATTGTGGCTGGGCCATTTCATCAGCCTCCTGCGTGGTTTCTTCAGACCCTGTCCTTCCGTCTCCGGTACTCCCTGTTCCCCTCCTGATGAATCTTCCCTTCACGCTGCTTTCTATCTCTCCCCCCACCCTCCCGCCAACCCCCGCCTTCCCCAGTCCTTCCCTGGCCCTCATATTTCTCCAGCCAGATTCATTTCCCACAGGCCCTTGCAGCTCACCATTTGTTCCACTGCGGGCAGTGTCCTGATCTGTGCAGTGCCATGTTTGTTCTGGTCCAACCTCCCCTGGTCCAGGCAGACCCCAGGCCATGTTCCTTTGGCCTCAGACCTTCAGGCATGCTGTCCCTTTGCCTGGAATGCCCCCAATCCCTCTTCCTTTCCCTAATCTTATCAAGGCCTACTCAAGCTCCCTTCTCTGTGATGATTTCCCCAACCTCTCTCTCTGAACCTCACACAGTTGCTAACCAACTATTTAATCCTTTTCAATAATTTGCTATTTTGAATTGTTCTCTGGTTGCTTTGTATGTGATAATTGAGCCTGCTCAGCTATGCGGGGAGTCCTCCGAGATGAGGACTGCACGTTGCACATGTCTGTACCTATCCCCACTGGCAAACACCGCCCGGTGCCTTTAAGCCATCATACCTGCTCTCTTACTGCACGGCAAAGAGGCCTCCAGCATTCTCACTCTTGGGAGCACTTTATCAACCTGGGCTCAGATCTCTGTCCCTTCTTCCCATGCCCTTGAAATTTGATTCTCACCGTGGTCCTCTCTGACAAATGCCTGCCCTCTTGGGCCACACTTCTGACTGGGAGCCCTACCTTAGGTAAGCCCCTCTTTTCAACTCACCTTGACCCTGGGGCCCCTACTTTGCAAGCACCATTCTTTCCCCTTTCAGGAATCTCTTCAACTGGTCTGCCCTCATAGTGCAGAGCAATATAGTAAGTGTCTAATGAATGTATGTTCATTGATGTGTTGTTTATGGGAAAATACATTTTTTCTGTACTTTTTAGAACATGGCACAAATTTGCCAGATCATGCTAAAGCATACTTTATTTGCCATTTCTTTATTTATATATATTTGTGCCTACCAGAACACCTTCATACACCAGGCCCTAAATTTGATTCCAAGAAGTTAAAATGACATTTGCATTGCAGGGTTCTGTGCTTAAGGCAGCGCAAAGCGCTAGTTTGGTCTGGTAGTACTAATTTTGTGTTGACTCGTCCTCAGGGAACAGTGTGCTTTTGGACTGTTTCCGATTTCCTATTAGATGGCATTAAAGGAAGTATATTATATCCTGAACCTAAAAGGATCAGCTCTTTAATAAACTAAATTGACCTTTCTGCTTTTTTCCCAAGAGGATTGGGGTCCTCCTCCTTGTCTTGAAGCCCCCTTTCTTCCCTGGCAACAAATTGATTTTGTGACTGTTTTGTTTGTCTTTTTTACATGACAACCACATATATGGTAAAGAGTAAGGACCAAAAGTCAAACTCCTGGGCAACTGGGTATAGCCAGATGAAACAATAAATATAATTTGTTGAATTACTGAGGTAGCTCCTGTTCTGCTGGATGTGTGTTCAGCTTCAACATCTTGGCAAAGAGATGATGTCACCAGAGTCATACGGCAAGTGGCAGACCACCTGTAAAGTGTCCAGTCAAAAGTCAAAACCAAGAACTCTGAGTTTGAAAATATTCCCCTTTAATTCTCATAATTCCAATTTGAAGCCATGCTCTTTTCAACAAAAAGGTTTTTGTCACCAAAGCTCTATGCCAAGGATAATCAGCTATCAGAAGGCCTGATGTTTTAGTTCCCACCTACAATCCCGAATTTATCATGGTGCATTACTTCTGAAAATGGACAGCCTTGAAACCCACAGATGATTCAAACTCTAACAATTCTTTAGCATGAATAAACTTTCTAAACATTCTAAATGAAAGACAGATTGGCACAGATCGCTTTTGTGGGGCTAAGTGAGAGTAATTGATAGATGGGGAAATAAAGGAGTGATTTGACTTTTCTGAACCTAAGCCACCTTCCTTGTGACCAGCAGAAACCTAGATTCTGACTTATTGCAGCAGTAATGCTCAGTATGAGCACATTGAGCTCTTGCTGAAAATTAAGTTTACTTATATCCCTTAGATTTCCTCCCTCTCCGACAATTTTGGCCTTTCTTTTGCACAGGAGAAATTGTGCAACTGAGTTCCAGAGACTCGCCTTCCTAATGCATCTGTAAACAGCTGCAGCTCCCTGTTCAATATTGGCTGCAGCTGCCTTAATGCCCCAGAAGGACAACTGAATGGAGAGAGTTCCCCTTAATTGCCTTGCCACCCCCGATTGAATTTATGTTTTGTTTTTAAGAAACATTTTGTTGCATTTGCATTACTGAAATTACCAGGTTATAGTAAACTATAATCCCAAATCAATGTCCCCCCAAAGAAAGCAGACGTGAACTTTATCACCAACAACAAATTCAATTTTCGCATTACCTACTGACAATGAAGCTTCTGCCAACAACACTTGCAGATTCCTGAAAAGTTCGCCAAACAGGAGGAAAACCACAAATCTCAGATTTTAATGTCTCATAGTTTAGCTTTTTATCTAGCTATTTCTTTTCACCTATAGGTGAAAACTATTTTTTGCATATTTTGTTTTCGTTTCCAAAATCATATGGGACAACACATAAAGATATTCCCAATTGGAATAGTTACACATTGCTAATGGGAATGTAATATGGTGCAGCCACTGTAGAAAATAGCTTGGCAATTCCCAAAAAGTTAAACGTAAAATTACTGTATGATCGACCAATTCCACTCCTAGGTATATACACCCAAAACAATTGAAAACAGGGACTCAAACAGATACTTGTACACCAATGTTCGTAACAGCATTATTGGCAATAGCCCCAAAGTAGAAACAATCCAAATATCCATCAACAGATAAATGGATAAATACAATGCAGTATTTACACACAATATATCATTAAAATGGAATATTACTTAACCAGAAAAAGGAAATTATGATATGTGCTACAACATGGATGAACCTTAAAGAATTGAAAACATATGTTAAGTGAAATAAGCCAGACACGGAAGGACAAATACTGTATGATTCCACCTAATATGAGGCATCTAGAATAGGCAAATTTGCAGAGACAGGAAGTATTATAGAGTAGAGGTTAGCAGGGGCTGAGTGGAGCAGGGGTCATGGGGATTTGTTGCTGTGTTTCTGTGGATACAGTTTTGGTTTAAGAGGATGAAAGATTTCTGGAAATAGGTAGTGGTGATGGTTACACAACATTGTGAAGGTATCAGTGGCACTGAATTGTAGACTTTAAAATGGTTAAAATGGTAAATTTTATGATATGTACATTTTACCACAATAAAAAAATTTCTCCCCAACCATTTAGAGTTTAAAGTTGTTATATATTTTGATGTGAATTCTAATAAATTAAGAAATAAAGTAGGTCAAAGTATAAGGTTCAAGCCAACAAGGTATTTTATCTATAATTTTCTAAAATCTTTGTCAAAGATGAAACTAAAAATAACACTCTATGACAATATGAGAGAAACCTATGAGAAATAATTATATTATTACATACATACAAAAAAAAAAGGAAGAGAAAAATACTCCATTTGATGATTTCTGTCAATGATGGATGCACTTGACTCATCTCACCACAGGGAAAACCAAGTGGAAAAAAATGGTTTGTCCAGAAAACAAT
The DNA here is from genome assembly GCA_004363605.1 of Indri indri. NCBI lineage: Eukaryota > Metazoa > Chordata > Mammalia > Primates > Indriidae > Indri > Indri indri. The sequence goes on from RJWJ010027399.1 coordinate 9,144, forward strand.
TTTTTCCCACTCATTCTCACTTCCATTATATTTCATTCCTGGGGTTTGGGAGAGAATTCTCAGGCTTACAGAAGTTTAGAATTATGACATGAAACACTCATTCCCTCCCATTAAATAGGAAGGTTGTTCACCTGCCTGGTCTGCCCACTTTAGATAAGGCATTTTGACAATAACAGTTGTTAACTAAGGTGACTGAATCAGGTCTACCCGAGTTCTTTAACTTGTAGCTTTAGAACAGTCATCCTCAAACTTTGCTGCATCGGAATCACCCAGAGGACTTGTTAAAAAACAGATCCACAAGTCTCCACCCCAAGGTGTTTCTGATTAAGTAGGTCCAGGGTGGGTTTGGAGAATGAGCATTTCTAACCACTTTCCAGGCAGATGTTGATGCTGTTGGCCCAGAGACCACACTTTGAGAACCACTGCTTTTAGAAACATAACCAAAGAATATACAGGAGAGACTAAAGTTGAATAACAGGATGGCTTCCATAATCAAATACATATACATGCATGATATAAATAGACATTTTTAATTTCCACATGGGTAAGGGATTAACTACTTACCTTCCACCTTTTTAATGAGAAAAAGAAGGATATTTCTGGTCTAGTACTGTTTTTGTTTTAATTTCCATTTCCTCTTTAACTATCTCTTTAATACAATATTTGATACATTCTAAAGAATATCTTTAGCCTGTATACAAATTCCATAGAAATACCATACAAACACCTCTGACTCCACCTCCTAGCCAAGAACCAGAATATAACCACTTGCGACCGCCTATGTGCCTTTTTTCTGTCCCGTTCCTCTGCTGGTCCTCCACTGAGAGATAACCACTAGCCTATTTTTGTATTTATTTTCTACTTCCTTTTGCACATGTTTGAGATTTATAAAAATGCCACTATACTATATATAGTTTCAAGTACTGTTTCCAGGAAGGATTTCCTTCTGGACATTTTTCAGCAAATTTACATATTTTCCTGAATCCCGAATTCTGAGAAAACTGAGTCAGGAAATCAGAAAAATGAAGAAAATGGTTAGAATTAGTACCTAAATTAATACAGGGAGGATTAAACCTTGACAATCAACCTAGAGTTGATACCGATTTGAAGAAATCTAACTCATGTCAAGTGAAAAGCCAGAGCAGGCAGAGTTGGCAAATGGAGTAGGGGGTCAAGGTAGACTTTTCTAGGACCCAGGACAGTGGCATCGTGGAGAGAAGCATCACGACCTAGTGAAATGTAAGTTGCCGTGTAGTACCGTGTGTTCGTGGTTCTGGCTGCTTCTAACTAGGAATCATTCTTGCAAATAAACTAAATAATAATGAGTTTATAGACATAATACACTTTGAATAAATACTTTGAGTAGTGTTTCAAAGTATAACAAGTTTCAGATGCAAATTAAGTCTTCCATTGCAGTTTCAGCGTGTGACCCCATGAAGTACTGTTACGTTGCTGGAGATCAAATGTTCAATTATTCCAATGTTATGCAATAATGTCCACTGGTGTTTTTCATTGTTTGAATATTTGCTGTAGGCTATAGTTCTTTGTAAATACTATTAAACTTAGTATATTTTATTCATTAAACAAAAAATTTAAATATCCATGATAATAAATAAAGTGTAAAGATTGTTGGAAGTATTTTAAGAATAACTATGATTTTAGGAATTTCTGAGAATTCCTGGGGGTTCTGATTTCTCATTCCTGCATCCCAAAGTTTACTAAATCAGGAATTTGAAAACTCTGAGAAATTTTCTTTTTTTCCCTATATGTTATAATTAATTCTAAAATCTATCAATGTTGTTGAATAAATGTACTTTATTCTCACTGCAATATAATATTCTAACAGATTAATATACTATAACTGATGTATGAAAAATCTGTCGATAGACATCCGGGATCTTTTTCCTTACTTTTTGTTAATGTGGCCAATTCTGATATAAATCATTTTTCTGCTGCACATTTCTTGCTACATTTGTGCAAGAGATGATTTCTCTAGAGAAAATACAACTTCTTAAGATAATACAAAATTTGTTTCCAAAGTGGTTCTACAAATTTATTCTCCAATGCTATTATATAACAGCTTATGCTGTTCTAGATTCTCTCCGACACTTGATATTATTAGGTATCTTTTTTGTTGTTATAAAATTTCTGATCTTTATTGTGAAATTAAAACAAAGAGTCCTTAAAAACCCCAGGGCTAGTAGAAGAATAAAATGTTAAGTGGGTATACAATAAGTTCTTTAACAAAAACTGTAAGACACAAATACATCCACAATTGATAAGGCAAGCAAAATCTCTTTACAGAAGATGTTAAGTAAAATTTCGTTCTTGTCCAAAAACCATCTGCCAGACAAAGAAACTTTCAGCTCATTTACAAGAGCTTTTATCACCTTTCTTTGTCCAAAGTAAGCAAACTTAAGACCAAATTTCCTTTTGGCTACTCTAACACCACCATATTACCATGCAGTATGTAATACCTCATTATATAGAGTATCAAAATAAATACTTGATCTCTATGCTATAAGACAGAATATGTTAAAGTCACATTTCTATACATTATAAACTTTACATTGTAAACATTAGAGATAGAATGTGGCACACAGGGGGTTCATTACAAGACATTATGTACACTGGACTAGGTATGGCTATAACTGTATTCAAGGTGTCAGCCAGGCCTAAGGTCTCATCTGAAGACTCAGGTGGGGAAGGATTTTCTTCCAAGTCCCTGTGCTTGTTGGTAGGATTTATTTCTTTGTAGGCTGTTGGACTGAGGGTCTCAGCTCCTTGCTGGCTCTTGGCCAGAGGCATCCTCAGTTCCTTGCCAGGTGGGTCTCTCCAACATGGCAGCTTGTTTCATCAAAGCATGTAAGCCAAGAAGGCAATAGAAAGAATCAGCTAACAAGATAGAAGTCACAAAATTTTATGTCCCATTCCCTTTTCCATATTCTATTGGTCATAGAAGCAAGTTTTTAAGCATCGTAATTTTGTCAACCAAGGTGGTGAACAATATCTTATTGTGGTACTAATGAGCATTTCTACAATTACTAATGAGGCTGAGTATCCTCTCATAGCTTTACTCACCATTTTTTCCTTTTTTGTAAAATGCTTTTTAATGTCTTTTTTTCCTTTTTTCTCAATCGTTTGAGAAATACATACACACACATATATAATGTTACTTTGTTAATTAAATGTGTTATATGTCTCTGAAGTTATGACTTATATTTCTACTTTACAGTGCAATAAATTTTTAATTTTAATATAGTCACTATTTTTTGTGCTTCATCTAAAAAGCGCTTTCTTATCCTGAGGTCAAAAAGATTATGTGCTGGAAAAAAAGATAAAAAGATAACATTTTTTTTAGATAAATTCTTCTAAAACTTTTATTGTTGTGCCTTTCATACATATATAAGTTCAGTAATTGGTTTTTATACATGATGTAAAGTAGGATTTATCTTCATTTTTTTAATACAGAAAACCAGTCATTCCCCTACCATTCATTGAATGCTTTGTCTTTTCCCCAATAATTAAAAACACTCCTCTGTAACATATCAAAATTCCATGTATATGTGGGCCTATTTCTGGGCTCCCTCTTCTGTCCTATAGATCAGTTTATCTATTCCTGCATCAATACTATATTGTCTTAATTTCATAGCATTATAATAAAACTTGATACCAAGAACAGCAAGATTTTCCTCCCATCTCTTCTTCTTTAATATTTTGACTCTTCTTGATTCTAAGGTCTTTACATATAAATATTAGAATCAGCTTCTCAGGTTCCATGAAAAATACGCTGAAGAGTTGGATTGGAAGTTCATTGAATGTATTTGGAAAGAGTTAACATCTTTGCTATATTGGGGCATGCTATCTATGAACATGGACCACCTCACCATTCACTTAGCCTTGTTTAGTGCTTCTTAACAAAGTTTTATAATTTTCTCCATACAGGACTTGCATACATTTTGTTAGGTTTATTCTTAAATACCTTATGGTTTGTTACTGTTATTGTAAATAAAACCATTTTTCTTTAATTGCTTTTTCTAACTATTATCCTAAAAATTCATTATTTTTGAATATTCTCCGAGTAAAAGCAAGTCGCCATGTTGTGAGTGGCCCTGCAGAAAGGACCAATGGCAAGGAACTGAGGCCTCTAGCCAACAGCCAGGGAGAAACTGAGGCCTGCCGAGAGCCATGAGTGAGCTTGGAAGAGGATCCTACCTGGTTAAGTTTTGAGATGAACACAACCTTGTGAGAGACTCTGAGCCAGAAGACCCAGCTGAGCCCTTTTGGATTCCTGACCTATAGAAGTTGTGATATAGTAAATGTTTGTTGTTCTAAGCTGCTGAATCTGTTATGCAGCCATGGATAATGAACACAAATATTATGGTAAAAAGAGGCTAAACACATAACATTTCTAAAGACATTTTGAAACATCGCCGCTTCAATTATTGTTTTCGAAAGGAGTTAACTCCTTCTATTTCAGTTAATCAATTTGGTAGGGAAGGGAGTTGCATTTGGTGATAAGAGAGGAGAGATAAAAATTGGGAAACACTGACATTCTGCGAGAAAATACATCTATTAACTTATAACTAAATCAATAAGCATTTATAAGACACCTACAATTTGTGCGGCAATGTTTTAGATGACAGAATGAAAACAACATAATTAAAAGATAGCCCCTGCCGTTTATTGAACTAGAGTCTATTGATGCATAAACTGCTCACTGAGATTACGCAAGGCAGGTTTTGAAGCCATTTTCATTCTTCCAGACCATCTGGATACCTCACTCAGAAACTCCAAATGGACAACACAGCTTCTAAAATTTGGTTATCTTACTTCTAGAAATCAGTTAATATAATAGGAGGAGCTGCAATTAAATACTTGCATCTGGCAATATCAGTGCAAGATGGTGGCATAGGAATCCATTTTCCAACTTCTATTTAAAATAACCAGGAAAACACACAAATAGGAGAACATCAGAGACAATTATTAATTAACAAATACCTATTGAGCACCTACTGTGTGCTAGGGACTGTGTTATGTGCAGCAAAACAGAGGCGGTGAATGGATTAGATGTGGTCCCTGCCCCCACTACATTAACCCTGTGGTGAAAGATGGACGAATAAATTATAAACACATTATTATGATGTGTATGATGGGGGAAGAGTACGGAAGAGGAGGATGGCTTCCCTGAGGAAGTTTAATTTAAGCTGTAACTTGAAAGAAGAAGGAAACTGAAAATATTTCTCCTGGATGCAACGACATTTCCAAAGACCTGGAGATGAAGAACTTGGTCCTCCAAGAACAGAAAGAAGACCAATGTAGGTGGGGTGAAGACCCATGTGGATATCAGGTGCTAGAAAGAAGAGTGTACAGGGCTCTGCAGCTAGCTGAGAATTTTGCCTGACATCTGAAATGCAATAAATAGGACACCTCTGAAGGGACTTAATTTAGGGGGGTGACTTTGTCTTATTTACACTGTTAATAGGTCATTCTAGCCATTGTGTGGGTGAGAAAAGTTGGGGAGAAACAGTGGAAGCAGGTGCTGACCTCTGGATTTCTTAAGCCACTGTCTCTTGGGTCTGTATTTTATTTATCTTATCTTTAGTTCCATTATGTTCTGTTTCTTGTTCTTTTCTTCCACATTCTGAAAGAATTTATGCAACTCATCTTCTAATGTGCTTGCTTCAATTTCCTGAAGTACTCAATTCTCTGTCTCTATTACAGTTTAAAATTTTGCAATTGTGCTTTTCATCTTAACATAGACTTTTCAAAGCTCAAAATTGCATTTTCTTCATGTCTGTTTTATCCAGTTTCAGGGGTGCAAGATATCTTTTAAAAACTATTTTATTGATTTTTTTTCCCCTTATTTCCAAAGTGCAAGATATGTTCATGTTTGGAAAAAGGAGAAAGCACAAATAAGCAAAAGAAAGGAAGTAAAAATATAGTTTTCATTTCACACTTCAAAGATAATCAATGTATGCATATGTGATCATAAGTTTTATGTCCTTTTATTGTCTTCCTTCATTTAAAATACATCACAAAAATCTTTCCACTTAAATGTTCATCTCCAGCATATTTTAAAGCTGAATACTATTTGTGTGTATATGCTGTCACTTCAAGCAATCTCTTTTTTTCCTACTTATCCCTGAAATACTGTCGTGTCCCAGGGATATTTTTCTGGCCCTTTCTTCTTTTTACTATATATGTAATGTCCTTGGGGAGTTCATCTATTCTCACAGCTTCAAGGATCACTTCAAATAAATGACGCAAATCACAATACTATAATTCTAGCTCAAACCGCTTTCTGCTTAACTTCAGATGCATACTTAGCCAAATACCTAATATGTCTGTCTAGAGATCCTACAGCACTGTTTCTCAAATGTTAGTGGATATTAGCACTACCTGGGAGCTTGTTAAAACACAGACTGCTGGACCCTGCCTCCAGAATTTTTGATTTGGTACCTCTGAGATGGAACCCAAAGATCTGCTTTCCTAACAGGTTCCCAGGTGATGCTGATGCTGCCCTGGGGAATCCCACTTTGAGAACCATTGTCCTATAGACACCTCAAATTCAGAATATTCTAATCAGTAATTATACTTTTCACCCCCAAAGCCTCTCACCCTTACTTTTAACATTTTTATAGTAGGAAATTCATATAGAAAAGTGTCCATATCATACATGTACTGCTCAGTGTATTTTTCATGAAGTAGACATTCCTGTGTAAGCAGCATCTAGATCAAGAAACAGAACACTGCCGGCACCCCCAGAACCCCCAGCACCTCATGACCTGTTACAGTTGCTACCCCACCTACCCGACTGATCTCACACTCCATAGATGGGTTTTGCCCAGTGCCATGCTTTGTAAACTGAATCACTCACCATGTGCTGCTTTGGGTCTGGCTCCCTTCACTCACCCTTATTATTATTTATTACCTTAGTATTATGACCTGGTGGTGTCAATTTCATCCTTATGTGTGTCCATCACTCAAACACATGCCCTGGTCTTCCCACCCTCACAAGCAGTCTACGATTGGCTCTAACAATTCTAACTCCTAGTTATGTTCTCAACTCATCCCTGTAATTAAAGTCTCAAAAAGCCTCTAATCACCTCTTAGGGGAACCATTAGGGTATTCTCTCAACTGGGTTCCCTGCCTTCTTTTCTTGGTTCTTCCACTTTGGTGCCAATTTGGTTGTTTAAAATGAAAATTTGACACCCTCCTTGACTTGAAAGTGGAACATCAGGAACCAGGCTTTCAAATATCACCATCTCTTTTTCTTTCTTCATGCAGTTTTCTTCTTTCTCACTGCAGGTCGGGATACTCCACATAGTGGAAAGCGTAGTCAGTTACAAGCTAAAGACATTACAGCTCTCTTCCTCCTCTACTCAGCAGGGCTGACTTACTTCCCTTAGCTCAGTTAAGCAGGAATGTTGATTGATCCAGCCTGGGTCACATGACCAACCCTGGATGGCCAGGAGGGATGAAGACCTGAAATCATCACAGGTGGGACCACAGGGTGCCACATTCATTAAGGGAGACAACCCCAATGCCTCTAACCCACACTGAGGCCTAGACTGTTCATGTAATTGGAGTTTCTGAAGGTGGAATTTGAGTGGATAGAGAGAAACAAAGTCCAAAAATAATAAGAAAGATGAAAAAAAACAAACAAAAAAAACCTTGAGCCATCAGATTTAAAAGGTCCTGGGCAGAAATATTGAAGCTATACTTTAGCCATATCATAATGACATTTCCAAATTCCAAGAATAAATGACAAGTGAACCAGAAGGCCAATGGACTAAATACTAGAAAATGGAGAAATGTTCACAGAGTTATAAGGAAACAGGAATTTTATCTCACAATTTTATGCTCAGATTGTTGTTTACATAAGAAAAGTACGACATTTTTGGACAAGACTCTGAAAATGTACCACATATGTCCATTTTCTGAAAAAAAAAATTGAAAGTGGTAGGGGAAATCGTTCAGTCAATCACGCAAATAACAACAACAAAAAGACTGAATACAGAGCTCAAGGAAGGAAAAGTAAAGATATGATAATGAGTAATGTCACCAGTAAAACATATAATTAAGTCTAAACAATTGTTAATAATGAAGTTGTGGAGTTTAATGCTGTTAATAATAATTAATTAAGACGTCTTAAAGTAAAAGATGCTAAGTAAAAGTACTAAAACAGAAACTAAAATTCTGGGTGGGTAGAAGTTAAGCAAAAGCATATTAATATTCTTTCATTTTTGAAGAGATAGTGTTGCAAACAGTATTAAATTGTGATTGCTCAAAGACAAAGTTTGATACAATTGCTACAAAGTTGATACATTTGCTACAAAACTAAATCAAATCAGCAAACTACAGCTCCGGGGCTAGCTAGATGGTTTTGTAAATAAAGTTTTATTGGAATGAGAACTGGGATTAGGGTGAGGCAAGGGAGAGGCAGAGTGTGACATACAGGATTAGATTCCCGTGTGTACTTTTTTTGATGTATCGTTCCTTGTGAATTTCTTTACATTGATTTTGATTTTTTATAGATAGTCATGTGTTGTTTAATGATGGGGATATACTCTGGCAGATGCATAGTCAGACGATTTTATTGTTGTGCAAACATCATAGATTGTACTTACACAAACCTAGATGGTACTTTTTTTTAATTTATATATATGTGTGCATATATATATATATATATATATATTTTTTTTTTTTTTTTCGTATAGAAAACCAAATGTCCCAGCACCACTACTGAATATTGGTCATTTTCCCTACTTGATCTGCAATGGCAATACCAAGTGCCACATATCAGGCTTCCATATATATTCCATTATAATCTTATGGGATCATGTTCACATGTGCAGTCTGTTGCTGACCAAAACTTCATTATGTGGGATACGACTGTATTGCATAAAAGTAGTATTTATCTTGACTACTGGGTTTTTGTCTCCCCTGTAAATTTTGCCCTCAAGCCTCTCCATTTGTCTCACTCTCATGTAAACCCTGCATCAAAATTATTTGAGGAAATGTTATTTTAAAGCAAGTCTCAGACAACTTATTTTTTCAAGCAAATCTCAGATAACCTGTTATTTCATCCATAAATATTAATATTTCAGTATTCATCACTAAAGATAAGGCCTCTCTGTTTAACATAGCCATAATACCATGCTCACACATGGGAGTTTATTATATAGTTCTATTTTTGTATATATTTTGAAAAATTTTAAAGTTTAAAGTAACATGTTTAAAAACAGTTTAAAGTAAAATGTTTAAAAAAACTATTTGAGGAAATATTAATAAATGGAACAGAGAAATGTGGCAAAGTCATGAAAGAGAAAGAAGGAAACAACACACACATACATACGTAAGTTGGGGGAGAACTGCTAAGCAAATTGTACTGCATAAAAGCACGCAGAGAAAATAATAAGCTCAGAAAAACAAAAATATCAAGCAAAAGGAATATTTTCTATTGATACAGATATTAGTACTTTAGTACTTGATAAGCAATATTCATTGATATTTCTATTAAAACTTTATTCTGTATCAAAGAGATACAGAGATATTTACTAATGGAGATTGCATTGAAATCTATAAATCAATAATAGTAGAACATCAAGGAAATTTAGAAAAAATTTTCAAGAGTTTTCCATTGCATTCCTAAGATAAAATTAGAGTTCTCTCAGCCTTCCTAGCTAGACCCGGCACAATCTGCCCCTAAACAAGCTCACTATTTGAGCCTCTCTTCCACATGCAACACAGGCTTTCCCTGTGTTCAGATGTGCCAAACAGCTCCTACACGGCCGGTTCCCTCTGCTGGATCGGACCACTTCCTCCTTCCTCTGCCTTCTTTACCTGGCTAACTAGTTAGTTATCCTTCCAGGCCCAGTGTCAGAGAGGCTTCTCTTGGGTCCCACGCTAGGAAAGATCCCTGTATTCTGTGTCTCATAGCATGTTACATCCTCCCTCCATGACATTTCTCATACTTCGTAAATATGAAATCTGTCGTTCACCCACTCTAGACTGTAAGCTCCATGAGGGCAGTGGCAGTGTATTGTCTACAGTTTTTAAACCGGTGACCAGCATAGTATCTGACACATAGTACATGTAAGCTCCATGAGGGCAGTGGCAGTGTATTGTCTACAGTTTTTAAACCGGCGACCAGCATAGTATCTGACACATAGTACATGCCCAATATGTTTATTGCTGAATGACTGCGATGAGGTGTTTACTATATATTTTCACGATTCATTCCTAGTCATGATGTTATTCCTACACCAGTACTGCAGGATTTTTATTGCACTCTTTTTCATGTCTATTCATTGCAGATAGGGTAAATGTCTCCCACTAGTTCTTTTACAAAATTCTCTTGGCAATTGTCATATTTTTAGACCCAGCTTGTCCAGTTCCAAAAACAAGCAAACAGAAAAGACAGTTGGGATTCTGACTGTAATTGCATTGTGTCTATATTCATCTGGGAAACAGCAACATTTGCATGACGTTGTTTCCTGTCATAGCCAACCAGGACGCATTTTTCCCTGCAGTGGTAGCCCCCAGGGTATTTGCACGCCATTCAGTTGGCTGACAAAGTTTAGGGACTTTTGTTATCCTCAAGGTAGAGAATAGAACGAGGGAGTCCAATCGCATTCCTCTTCCTGTACAGTACACTAACACCCCACAAAAGGGATGAGTGGTGAACACTGCCTCAGGAGAGCCTGAACCTTCTTTACACTTTGTCCAGGGAGTTCTCTAATTTTATCCTGTCCATGTGAGTTCTTATACCTTACATGGTCTTTCTCATCACTCACACACGAAAGCATCCGAGCATAACCAGCGTCTTGGAACCCAGGCCCAGCCTCTAGCATTCTGAACGTAAGTACGAGTTAGCGGAAAACCAGCATGCTTCACCTTTGCCACCTGAAGTCTCATTTACAGAGGGCTGCATGTTTGTAAAGTCTGGAGGCAGGCACGTTTCCTTAGTAATGGAGATTCTCTACCTCAGTTAGCCAGGACAAAATGCAGTAATGGAAAGGCAGATGTCTGCAGTTCGAAAAGCAGTCTGCCTCAGGATGCCTCCAGTAACGAGTGGGGGCAGGAAGCCTAGTCTGACAGTTTTCTGCTTCTTTTGAATCTACGGTGCACTTTATTTTTATATTGGACATCTAAATGTTTAATAATATCATAACCCCCAAACTCCATTTCTCCTGACCTTGCCTTATATCCTTCCAAAAAAAAAAAAAAAAATTACATGCCACAGTGGAGTCTCATCTTACCCAGGAGTTGGTTTCCAAAATGAGCATTCAAAGTGACAATTACTTATAGTCAAAATTATCCTTGAAAATTCTTTAAATTGCCCCTGAAGAACAATATACAGATGTAATATCTTACGATAAATTCAACACAGCTTTTCCTTACCGTACTGAAACAGATTGCTGTTTCCTAAGTTGAACACCCAGTGAAGGAGTTGGCTTGTACTGGGGATCTCTAGTGCATGAAATATACATACCTTAAAAAAAAAACACAAACAGGGCCATGTGCAGCATGGCATAAATATAATTTAATTTGTATATGGTAAATGGACATATGATGGGACTCCACTATATTTCTTTTCATGTATATTTTTTATCAAATTTATTCACAAGTAGCTTATGGTTTCTGGAGCCGTTATGAATGAGCTCTTATTTTTTTCATTTCCATTTTTTTGCAGATGGAAAGCTACTGATTCTTGTGTGTTTTTTGGACTCCAACAATTTAATAAGTTCTGTTAGTTTCATTAATAGTTTTAGAACACATACTCTTGTATTTCGTAGGTATACAATCATACAGTCATATCTGCAATAAATATAACAATAGTTCCTCTTCTGCTTCAATATTTATCCTGCTCATTTGTTTTTCTTGTATTGTGACATTTGTTTTCACCTTTGAATTGTTTAAAAAATAATGATAACATTATTTTTTAAACAATTTGGATATCATACTATTTTTAATCTAATGGCAAATATCTTATTTTTCCCCTGTTCTAATTTTTGCTCTTGGTTGCAGATAAATTATCTTCATGATGTTCAATAAGTTTCCTTATATGCCATATAATAAGTACAAATCCAATATTTATTTTAAAGTGTGAATGGCTACTTCTTCTTTAAAAAGCAAATGCAAAGATAGCTAGATAGAGTATTCCAAGAGGTGAACAGGTATATTGATTAAGTTAGGTTTACTTACCATGTTCTTAAGATTTCAGAAGATATACTCAGATTATGTTTAACAATAGGGAATTATTTTAAGGATTTTCAAGGATATGAAGTAGCATGGATCTCGGCGATTATCCCCAGGTACTTCCCAGGCTGGGATGGAAAGCACATATCAAAGGGATCTGGAAACATATTTTAGAGTTTCTCAGGGTGCAAACTAATCTTAATTTCTTTCAAACTGCTGGGTGTTTATGCTTTGTAAAAGAAGGTCCAGTGAAATGGGTTTATACCATCCAACACTTAAAATTTTACTGCAAGCCAACTCAGAGTTGATTAACCTCCTTTACATGCAGTTATAAGCTGATATGGGTTTTGTTTGTGGCTAATGCTTGGATCCCTGACCCAATCAGTTGTAAGTCTACCCAACACAGATTTTATTAGATACATAAAAAGTAAGCAGTTTGGCCACTTTTTAAAAAGAAAAATGAACATGACAAATTTGGGGCTTCAAAAACATGGTAAGCATTCTGCCCACTGTAGTAGGTTCAATCCCAGATGCTATATAGATGATTAAAATAAGATGTTAGTTAATAAACTGGATTTTTTTTTCATTGTTTATTATAGGGGTACAGATGTTTAGGTTACATATGTTGCCCTTGCCTCCCTTTCCCCCCAAGTCCCAGTTTCAAGCATGTCCATCTCTGGGATGGTGCACATTGCACTCTTTGTGTATGCATATATCTGTCCCCTCCTCCCCCTCGCTCCTCCCCCTTCCCCCTCCTCCCCTGCCCGACATCCAATAGATGTTATTCTTATATGTACACTTATGTGTTGATCAGTTAATACCAATTTGATGGTGAGTACATGTGGTGCTTGTTTTTCCATTCTTGGGATACTTCACTTAGTAGAATGC
>RJWJ010027400.1:0-21904 GCA_004363605.1 Indri indri
GAAGGCACAGGAAAGGCAGAGTTGGAGCATCAGAAGACAGGAAAGTAATAAAAAGAGAGGTTGAAAGCATCAAAGAAACTGCTGTTTGTAGTTCTGCCTAAGGCCTGGCAGCAGCTGACCTTGTGTGCCAAGGACAAATGCTGGAGGTTCCAATGCCTTCCCTTAGGCAATTAATCATAGCAGCAGTGGTCCTGGTGGAATTGAGCCCTGAACCAAAGCATAATTGCTCATGTGTGTATCCTCTGCCATTTTGCTGAAGTGACTTTTTTCAGAAATTCCTGGCACCTCTATAGTTTTTCTTCAGTCGTCCAGGGATAGAGCACTTATTTTGCCCTGAATGTTTTTCCTGTTTGGTGTGGGGGATTATGTCTTTCCCATTTCATAAGGAAAGGAAACTACTGACTTCTCAAGTGCATCTCTGTCTTACAGAGAAAAGTATGCACCAGAATACAACCTTTGAGAGCAAGTTAACAATAACAACAGCAATTATAACCACCACTCTTTATTGAACATTGCTAGGTAGCAAGCACTGTGCGAGACATTTTACATACACTATTTCTAATCCTCCCAAGGGCCCTATTAAGTAAATATAATTATTTCCATTTTACAGATCAAGAAACAGGCTCCAACTAGCCCAAGACCATGCAGCTAGTACCAGCTGCAAGGGGCTCTTAGTGCCTCCTTCCCAGCTCTTACTCGAAAGATATTTTGGAGCAAGCAGGGAGGGGCAAGTCTCTCCCTGGAGAGTGTGATGACCAGCCTGGACAGGTCCCCAAGACATTTGCCAATTTCAGTCACTGCAATCATAGCTGCAGGGTATTGAACAGCCACCACTTTCCCTGTATGGGGTATGTTCTTTACAGAGGTGATCTCTAAGTCCTTTCTCTCATTTTTCAAATGATAAGATAAAGCTCAGACAGGTTAAGTCGTCAGCCCGGTGTCACAAGGAGAACAAGTGACAGAGTCAAATTTGCAGCCGAGTCTCTCTGACCTCAATCTCCGACTGCTCTGTCCACTCTACTTTGTTGTCTGCCCGCCTCCAGCATGTGGTCTGGAAAACCCAGGACCTGGTTAGTCCCTGAGTTTTGCCTGCTGTGGTTGGAAAGAACCCATTCTGACATTTGATTTTGGTTTTAGAATAATCCTGTTTCTCTGGCGCCCACTGGGAATTTCTACAGGTCTGTTTATCTGTACCACTTCCTCCTCTGGGTGTTTGCAAAGGGCACGAGAAGCTGTGTTCCCCAGAGGCCAAGTCTCCCCTAAGAGGCACTGGAGCCCTCCTTGGGCTGCCCAGAACAGGCTGAAGGGGGAAGAAGGCAAACATAAGATGTCGACACTTCCTCCTCTCCATCCCCACACGTCTTACTCTTATCAGGAACAATCTCAAAACTGAAGTGGGGGGATTGTACACTGGGCCCGGGGTGAGGAAAAGAGAAAGCCACGTTAGAGCCAGTTAGTGTGAAGGAGCTCAGGCCTCACCTTGGTAAACGTGAGATTCACAAATCCACCCCGAAAATTCAAGAGAAGGTTGGATTTTTGGGAGCCACAGTTCCCAGAGGCTTGAGTTGCATTGGGCTCGATGTTGAAGTATCTCTGAGGTGAAAAAACCTAAAACAAACAAGATAAATCAGCTCAATGAGACGTAGAAGAAAACTCTAGCTAGGAAACTAGAAGCACAGACTAGTAAGTGAGCCCCAAACACCAGGCTAAGTGGGTGTTCACTTGAGAGCTACAAACTCCCCGGATGAAACCACTCGTTTCCACAGTTACGTTCGAAAGCTTTCTTTCTTTTTTTTTTTTTTTTTTGAGACAGAGTCTCACTCTTTTGCCCGGGCTAGAGTGCCGTGGCATTGGCCTAGCTCACAGCAACCTCAAACTCCTGGGCTCAAGCGATCCTCCTGCCTCAGCCTCCCGAGTAGCTGGGACTACAGGCATGTGCCACCATGCCCGGCTAATTTTTTCTATATATTTTTAGTTGTCTGATTAATTTCTTTCTATTTTTTTTTTAGTAGAGGCGGGGTCTCGCTCTGCTCAGGCTGGTTTAAACTCCTGAGCTCAAACAATCCGCCCGCCTCGGCCTCCCAGAGAGCTAGGATTACAGGCGTGAGCCACCCCGCCCGGCCCGGAAAGCTTTCTTAAAGAGGGAGTTCTCCCACAGATGGGAGTTCCTCAGTAAATAATTCATGGCAGGTATATTCCTGATGAACTGCATGGAATTTAAGTTAAACATGTTGAAAGGTACTATAGAGAAGGGTTTGTTCTGTAAGGTTTCTCTGTTTCAAATGAAAACCTGAATGTGCAAGTTTTATTTGAAATCATGAAAACTGTGCAAAAAAAGAAAGTATTATTTTATGGGAATTCCTTTTGTAAATCAAATAATCATAACCTCTCTCCCTCGATCTTCTTCTTAATCTGGATTTTCTGTACCAGTGTCAACATTGGCTGGAACCAGAGGGACCATCGGACTTAAATTTCTCATTTCACAGGGAAGGATCTGAGGCCTGTCAATCATCTGGCGTGGCGGGGCCAGGCAGGATCAACACTGAACCTTCCTTCCCAACACTCTGCTCATGTTGGATAAAAGTGAGGAGTGTGAATATTCAAATTTTTGTTGCGTGCCTTCCTCTCTCCAAACAGTTGCTATTTAGGTTCTATTTTTATATGTATTCGAAAACATATTCATCTTTTAATGGAGCACCTGGGAGAAAGATGAGCTCACAGCTTTTTATTTCATCTAAAGACACAGGATGCAGGGGAATGCTTGTTCCTAGCAAGGCAAACTCCACTCAAACTTTTTGAACGGAGTGTTACAGTCCTATGGCCTCAACTTACCGACTCCTTGTCTTGAACAATTAGTTGTATCCCCATCTCTGCTTTTATACAGAGCCTGCTTCCATTTAGAACTTGATAAGTTCCTGTCTTGGCTGATGATGGCTGAGGGGCGAGGGTGGGCCCAGGAGCTGTGGAGGCAGGTGAGGCTGTTTGGGTGGCGTTGTGTGCAGCTGTAGTAGTTCCTGGGGCATAGCTGGATTGAATAAGCTTCTGACTGGTTGTGCTTCTGTGTGGTGCTGTTGACAAAGTTGTTGGGAGGGTGGTTGGGTTACTGGGGTGGGTGGTTTGCCCAGTTGTGCAGCAGACAGTTGATGGGCTGGTTCCCGTTGTGTGGGCTGGCGGGGTGCTGGTGGGCGGCTGCGAATGAGGGGCTGAGCTGTTGCCGATGGTAGCTTCGGTAACTGGAGTAGCCGTGTGTGAGTTGGCTGTGGCCTGCGCTGTGATCAAGGTGTGCATAATTGGCCTGGGGGGTGGGGTGTTTTTTGTAGTTACTGGGGTAGTTGGAGTTTTTACTGTGGCAGCTATTTCAGAGGTGATGTGACCATCCGTTGATCTTGCTGCTAAAGTTTCATGAGGCACCTGGTTAGTTTGTTGCAAGAGAGAAGGTTTTGCTGTGGCTGCTGTAGTGGGTTGAAGATACATTCTGGTTTCTGGAAATGATTTTGCTCTTGCTTGACTGCCATCCTGCAAAATTACTGCAAATTAGGAAACAAAAGTGTTAAAACACTAACCAATTGCTTTTGAGGTCCCTCTCCCATTCCCATTTTAATGTTCACTAAAGACAACTATTTTTGGATTTGGGGGGACATTTACAAGGATATAATAATGAAGCAAAGATCACCAAAGATTCTATTACTAGGCCACAGTTGCAGTGTTTTGGCTGCACCCACAATTTTTACAGGGTTATGACCACACCACAGACATTCTTCTGCACTCAGCCCCTCTGTCTGTATGGGGTGTGGTGATAACACACACCGAAGTGATCGTACTCAGCTAGATAGCTAGGTGTCATTGCGTCTTCATTCTCCACCTTCAAATGTGAAATGAGACAGTTATAATATTCCTGGTTAAACAGAGCTGGGGAAGCATGAATAACAGTAATAAAAATTTACACAATTTTATAATTTTCATAGAATCATATAACCCCAGGTTTGAAAAAGGTCTCGAAGGTCATGTAGTCCAAACTCTAATCTGATACGTGAATTGTACTTCTAAATCTTTGCCATGTGCTTATCCTGTCTATGCTTAATTGCCCCCAAGGATGAGAGACTCATTTCCTCACTATATAGGCCTTTCCATTTTTTATCTTGCCACTCATTATTTCTCTAAATTTAGCCAATTCCTATCATTTCCTTACTTCATTTTTTGAGTAACCCAGTCTTTCTCAACCGAGAAAGAAAATTAAGCAGTAATTGCTCTGTTATTTCAGGTGTGCTGTCCTTCATGCTTTGGCTTTAATGTCAGCTCTTCAGAGAGTCTTCCCTGCCCTCCTTATGTCTAACAGAACCCCACACTATGGTTCTCCATTGCGTTGTTGTATTCATTGCTTTCACTGCATTAATTATAACTTGTAATTATATATTGGGTTGGTATTCAAATGTTTAACCTAGTCGGTGTGTACCAGTAGGATATCAGCCCTGATTAAATGTTTACTTATTGCTTTATTTGTTGATTGTGCACCTCTCCTAGATTAAAAGCACCCTGAAGGTGGGAACTGTGTGTACTGTTTCCACCACCAGTGCCTATAAATAGACAGTGCTCAGTAAATCCCGGTTGAATGAATAAATACGTGAATGGGTAAATGGGATAATAGCATTGTAGACCTTTTAGGGGATCATATGGCTCAAATGAGTTGGTTTAAGTGAAAGCCTTCATGGACCATTAAGCTCACATACAGCGTCTACTGCTGTCACAGGCTTCCTCGGGGGCAGTCCCTTAGGGGCAGAAGGCCTCTGGCTCTCTTTCAACCAGAACAGCTTTATCCTTGCCTCCTGCCAGGCACATCGCAACCCAGTAAAGTACACAAAACACAGATGATGTTCTCTGGGCGTCTATGCTATGACCAGGCAGACTGGGAGATGGCTGTGTCTTTTCAATTCTGTGTTTTCATTGTATTTACCCACAGACACTCACTGGAGCTGGAGCTGTCCCACGCTGCTCTGGACTTACAAAACACTCAAAAAGGAAAAGGAGATCATTCTGTGTTGGTATTTACAAAGTCCTAAAGTTTATATCAAAACAAAATAATCCATAGATACATTTTCTAACTCCCTCTTCCATTTGATGCATTTCTAAGTGGTTACTTTTTTCATATTAATGATAATACAAATTGCAAGTTACTAGACACTTCCTGCATGTCAGGCCCCTGGTCAAGGGTCATCTTTCACCACCTCCCTTCAAAAACCCTTTGGTGGGTACTATCTTTATCCATCTTTTAAATGAGGAAACTCAGGCTTAGAAAATTCAATCCACTTGATCATAATTATACAACCAGTGGATATTGGAGCTGAGACTTGAGCCCCTGTACATCTGAATCAGATCCTGCCCTTGGATTTGGGGGAGGCTGGAGGTGGAGTGTGGCGCTGGGAAAAATGGTGACAGAAGAGACAAAAGCAGAGGATGGAAAGATAGGAATGGTCCTCTGGTGACCCCAATTCACAAAATCCTCATAATGGTGGTCCTTGGTGAGGCTTTTGAAGGTTTGTGTGCTGAAATGGTGATTATTTGCCAGAAAAAAAGTTCTAGCTTTAAGCCCAGTAGTAAGATCTGTGAATTATTTCTGCACAACTGGTTTGCAAAATGAGAAAGACAAAAACATCAGTTCAAATTGCCTTGGATACCTTTTTAAAAGACATGTTATTATACGACATTAAGTTATTTGAGGTCATTATTTAAGATTCTTTTGTACCTAAAATATTTATTTGCATAGGTTAAATGCATGACACTTGAGAGTTGTAGATTTTATGGGCTGTAGGTTTACTTCATAAACCTTTGTAAAATCCTTACACATAGGACCTTGAAGTCCATGTAATCGGGCTCGGAGAAAGATCTGTCACTTCAAGATTGTTATGGAAGCTGACTGTTGTTGAAGATTTAGTTTGACAATTCATTTGGGCTAAATCTGAGTTGCCGGTTCTTTGGTCAAGAATCAGTAAGAACCCCATTAGGTTCGTATTAATACTATTACTATGGAGAAAGAGAATTCACTCTCAGATGTGGTTTCTGGTAATATTTTGTGGTGAAAAGCAAAGCTTTCTGCAGAGAACTCCAGGAGACTGAAAAACCACTTGCCTGGTGTTCTCTTGGGGAGGTGATTATATCCTTGCTAAAATCCTACTGTGTATGGCTGGTGTTTATAAGCAATAGAGTATCTTCTCAACTGAGTAGAAGTTCTTAAATTGAATAGAATTTCTTAAACTGAGTAGCACACCCTTTAAAAAAGGGAGACTTCTTCAAGATGCATTTAGAGATCTTCTCTCAGTAGCGATGAACAAACTCAAAGAAAAAAGAACATTTGTGAAAGGGGCAGCCTTGCAAAAATAAAAGGAAAATACCTAATCCCGCGATTTCCTAGTAACAGTTAAAAATCAATCCTATGAGTTCTGCTAACAGGCACCCCTCCAGAGTTCTGTTTTGTACAACTTCTGAAAAGAGCTGAACAGATGGAAATCTTTCTCTTTAAAACCGTTTTTTGAGACTCCGCCTTTACAGAGTTTCTGAGTAAACAGCAGGAGAACGAGCCACAGCCTCAACATTTTCTTGAGGGCAGAGTCACATCTCCTGCGATGATCCTGATAATCCCATCTCCAAGAAAAGGCCAGGAAAACCAACTCTTGGACTTTGACATCCTGCTGCCACTTTTGTTATCAACTGACAGCCATCACTATTTTTTTTCTCTTTGTCCCCTTGAAACCAGGGAGCCACTTGGCCTCAGGGCTGGCACCCCCTTCTGTTTCTTTCGGATGCTACACTGTCTCCCTGCTCTCTTTTCTTCCTCTTTCCCTTCTCAATCTCACTCTCACTCTCTCTCTCCTTCTAAGTAGACAAAATAAACTTTTCAATTTTTATATATCCTAATATCTGAATGAAAAATCTTTCTCTCCTCGAGCTGTGAGCACCTAGTGAACTTTCCTCCCTAACAGTTTGGCTGCTCACAAATGAACAGCATCCTAAACAGACCAAGGGGACGTGTGGTACCCGGTCAAGGTGTGCTTGGTATGTAGGGAGCCTTGCTGGGGTGGCCGGATGTGATGGCAGTCATGCTATCTCTTTATTTATTTATTTTTGCTACCAGATTAAAATATTTATTATAAAATTATAGTAATATAAAAGTCCAGTGTGATACTGGTACATGACAAATAAACCAATAAAAGAGAATATAGAGTCCAGAAATAGATTCACACATACATGGTAAGGGAAAAGATGGTCTTTTAATAAATGATTCTGGAACAATTGGATATTCTTTTTTTTTTTTTAGAGATAGGGTCTTGCTTTCCTGGGCTCAAGCGCCTCAGCCTCCTGAGTAGCTACAGGTGTGCACCACCATGATTGGGTAATTTTTAAATTTTTAGTTTGTAGAGATGAGGTCTCACTATATGTTGCACAGGCTGGTCTCGAACTCCTGGGCTCAAGTGATCCTCCTGCCTCAACCTCCCCCCAAAGTGCTGGGATTACACTCATGAGCCATCATGCCCAGCTTAGGTATTCTTCCTTTTTAAAATTTTTTTAAATTGAAAAATAATAATTGCACATATTTGTGGGAGCCATCGGGTCTTGATATGGTGTAGGTGTGTCTTTGGGTGGTGAACAGAAGGCTGGGATGTCAGGTGGTTTGACTGGAAGTACCAAGTTCGCAGGGGTTACAGACTAAACCAGTCTGAGAAGCATAGTTCTCACATTCCTCTTCTCCTTCCCTTCCCCCGTCCTTCCTCTCCCCCCTCCCTGTAGGAGTGTGGGCAGGCGATTAAATGGAAAACTGACAGGGGTAGGTATGCTGAACATTGTAGCATGCCCCCAGAAAGTCTGTATGTTTGCGAAGTACTCAATAAATCTAGGAAATAATACTCTGTTTTACATCATCTATGTATGTAACTACACGTATATGACTGATTTCTCTCAGAATTGGGTGATAATTTTTTGTTTTTGAGGCAGGGTCTTGCTCTGTAGCCCAATCTGGCATGCGGTGGGACAATCACAGCTCACTGCAGCCTTGAACTCCCGGGCTCAAGCGATCCTCCTGCCTTGGCCTCCCAAAGTGCTGGGATTTCAGGCTTGAGCCACTGCACCTGACTGGGTTCAGTTTTCAAACAGGACCTTTGGCCCCATTGAGGTTTAGGAAAGGTCGCTGGTCAGTCTGAGACCCACAGAAAGGGTAGTGAGCAAAAGCAAGGGCAGGAGGGCATAGCTCAGACTCTGCCTCACCCCTCCCTCTATTCAAAGAACATAGCACTGGGGTTCACATACTTATTTGCCACTCCCCCCCCCCCCCGCCAGCATCTCCTTTCCAGAATTCAGGGAACTCAGCAAACAAGCACCCCAGGGCCTGGATCCATTGCTCAGACTCCTCTAAATGGAAATCTGCAGGAAGAGACATGAGAAGGTTTTGGTTCCCCTAAAACAGGCGGGAGGAACTGGGAGAATGAGTCATTGCCCAGTGCCTGGAAAGTCACCAACCAGCAAGGGATCTTCTCCAGGTATTTCCCTGACAGTGGGTCCCTTCCGGGACAGCCTTTGCTTGGTTTCCCTGCAGCATGGAAACAGGTGTGTAGAGGCCTCCCCTGGGGCAGGCTCCATGCCAGGCACTGGGGGGAGGCTCTCAAAGAGCTGTGAGGCAGACACTTAAGTAGACCACACTCTTCAGTGTGACAAGTGTTATTATGGAATACCAAGGTGCTATGGGGAGTGTGGGGTGGGGCGGGGAATCTGGCACAAGGAGAAAGTCTTTAGGCAGGTAAGAGAGTAGATGAGGTTTCAGACAGAAGGAAGAGTTTGTGCAAGGGCACGGGGGCTTCGGATCCTCATATGTTTGGAGAACAGCAAGGGGGTCAGCATGATAGGAACATAAGGAGGGTGTGGGGGAGGCAGATGTGGGAAGGCCAGCAGGGAGCAGGCCTGGCAGGCCTTGGAGCTACACTTCATTTGCAGAGCTCTGAAGAGCACAAGCAGGAGCAACTAGAGCCCTCTGGCCACATCGAGGCTCAGGGAGCCAGAGTTTAGCCCCCAGCATCTTGCCAGTACCTCCAGGCACAGCAGAGAGTCAACTTGTATGTGATGGCTGGAGCCCCAGCAATCATCTAGAACCATGAGGGGACCTTGAGGAAGTCACATATAGGACGTTGGATCCCCAGTGTGTCTGCACACTAGAAGTGGTCTGAATTCCTCTGGACTTGTTTTCACATGAGACAGTAACAAACATCTATCTTGTTGAATCCACTGTTATTTTGCACTTGTCTCTTGTGTGCAGCTGAACCTAAACTTTACTGACACAAACTTAAATCCTCTCATTTTCTGGGGGAGGAATTTGAGATGAGGAAAGCAAAGTGACTGGATAAAGATTACCCAGCTCATTTACCTAGAGGCTGTGTCTTTCCTAGCAAAATGTGTGATGGTTTTTGCTCATTCCCAATTCAATAGATGTTTCTTCAGCCTGTGCACGCAGGGCCATATAGTGCAGCAGTGCAGAGCAGGAACCCAAAAGCCTGACTTCCTGGATGCCAGTCTCAGGGTTGCCACTCACTAACTGGGAGACCACGAGCAATTCCTGGCCCTGCCTCTGCCTCAGCACACTCATCTGTAGAACGGGGATAAAGCCAGCACCTACTTTTCAGGGTTATGAGACTAAATGAGTTGATATAGGCAAGTAGAAGTATGTATAGAGCACATAGCTTAGCTGCCAAGGGCGCAAACTCTGGTTCAAAGTTCAACTCTGTCGCTTACTAGCTATGGGGCCATGGTCAAGTTATTTCACCTCCTTGTGCCTCCATTTCCTCACAAGTGAAACGGAGACGATATCAGTACCTACACGGCTGCTGTGTGGATGAAGGCACTCAGAACACACGTGGCACACAGAAAGTGCCAGCAGGTGGTGGCCGTAATTATTACCAGGTGCTGGCGAGCTCCCTGTGCTGAGTGAAGAAGGGGCTCACGGGAGATTTTGAAGGCAAATGGGAAGAGGGACCAGAGAGAAAAATACAAGCATGGGATTGACATAACCAAGCAAAAGCGCTATAGCAACTGCTTCACAGACGTCATCTCATTTGTCGACCCGACACTCCTGGGGAGGATATTATTTTCCCCATTTTTCAGTAAGAAAACTGAGCACCTGAAAGGTGAATGATGTGGACAAGGCCTCCTGGCTGGTAAGGACAGCGTAAGGGTCTGAATCCAGTCGTGTGTGACCCTTCAAAGGCCATGCAACACTGACCTGCCCCGGGGAGTGGTTCACCTCTGGGAAAAACCTCTCATGCTTCATTCACTCCATTCACCTCTAAGAATGTGCAGCTCAGACAGGACAGGATAACGTGGGCATTTCCTCTCACTTGCCCTTGAGTGTGTCAATGCTCATCGTGCTCTGAACCCATCCGTCTCTGTCAGCCACAGTGCTCACGGACACCACTGTGGGTTACTGCCAGGCTGAGATTCTTTTGCTTTTTTATTTGCTTGCCCTGAGAAATGCAATGATGACTTCCTCTTCTATCCCCCAAAGAACTTGAAACTATAATTCTGAAAGCATGGCACAAGGAAAAACAGCCTGGATTATGGCAGCTTCGCACGACCCTTCACGCAGCTTTGATAACATTCATAACATTCCTGTTACAACCAAGGGCCAGTGCGTCCCCCATTGGAGCATGTTAGCAGGGCAGCGTGGACAGAGATGGTTCTCTAAGACGTTTAATTCAGTTGTTCTAGAAGGAATTTTGAACCAACCATCAAACTTGATAACAGGAACAGAACAACAGCACCCAGGAGGACTCAATGTCTTAGAGAGAGGATGCCCTGGTGGAAGCAAGGGGCTGGGACAAAAATAATCACCCAGAAGGCATCTTGAATATGAAATGCAATGGGATTTTTTTTTTTTTTAATCTTTGACACCTGGCTTACACCTTTGTAAAATGGCACAATCTGTCAGACCACATCTGATGGATCCTCACAGTTCACCGTTTATATAATAGAACACAGCACACCCACCTGAGAAAACCAGGAAAAGTGAGACATAACTGCTTTTCCTAGATAACAAAGCACGGCTCCCATTTCTAAGCCCTGCCTCAGTTCTCCGTCTCTTAAATCTAAGTGATTTCTACAAACTGCCTGATAAGGTGCCCAGAACCCACTTGGAAACCAGGGACACTGTCACTGTCTTCTGGGGCTGACACTCTGCCTAACTCACAGAAAGCAAGTCCGAACTGTGAAAGCTCTTGGAAAAAGGGAAGGTGTGTCCCATGCGTGAAAGACAGCAGGGAGGAGGCGCTGCCAGCCAAGTGCCCACAGTAGCTGAAGCCACATCTATAGGCTGTCCTGTCTCGCCTCGGTCAGGGGCACCAGAATGCGTTTAGATTTAAGAGGATGCTCTGTGTCTCACTCACCGGCCAGGGACATGAAGAGCGCCACCACTGCGGACAGCTGTGGGGACATGGCCAGTCCGAGGTCGCCGGGTCGCCCAGGAAGACGCAGCTCTCTGCTCCTCAGTCACTTGTGGCAGAGAAAGGGAAGTCACTTGGGTTATGAGAAGTAGCTGAAAAGCTCGCCCAAGTGGTCCCTGAGTGGGGAGGGAAACCACAAGTGGCCTTAGCGTTTGCGAGGGGCGGGCATGCGGGGGGGCCGGGCCAGGGGGAAGGGCGTCTAGCATCATTTTCCACAAGAGGCGGGCGGGGTCTGTGGCAGCGCCAGCTTCCTCCTCTCCTAACTTAGATCTCTTTAACTGCTTCCGTACGTTTCTAGAAACCTAGAGACCCTTCTCAGCCATGATAAGACCAGTCCCTTAGTCACCAGGTGAGCAGGAGGCTTCAAATGAGTCGGGAGCACGCTGCCTCTGGCTTATTCACAAAGGGTCTGAGGAGCCCCGCTGGCTCGATGCCCGATGCCCTCGGCCGCCTCACCTGGGGACCTCGGAGTGTGGGAAGCAGGATGCGCATGAGCTCGGCAGTCGGGGAGACGTGGGTCTGAACCTGGCCCTGCCAAGTGGGCAGCTGTGTGACCTTGAGTAACCTCTCTGAGCCTCGGTTTCTTCTGCTGTTAATTGGTGATAGTAATGCCTACTCCCAGGTGGTTTTTATAGACCAAACGTTCCTGGAAAACAGAAAATACTCGATATCTTTGACAGGCAAGCTTTTTTTTTTTTTTTTTTTTAATGTTTTATCTCCTTCCTCTGTTAATTAGACAAAACGGTGATGGTCTATCTCCCCGGGCTGTGAGTTGGAGTGAGGAGTATACACTTAGGCAGTATATTAAGATACCCGCCTGATTAATGGGTTTAAGCCTTTCAACCTAGTCTCAAATTGTTTTCTGAAAACTAACTTTGGTTATATCTATGTTATCCTACCATGTTGCTCCAAACACTAACCTAATCAAGTAAATTTGGCAAAGCTTGCAGTGTTTCAAAATGAAATTTTTGTGGTTAAAAGGTGAAGGTTAATTTGTGCCTAAGAACTTAATTTCGGCGACCACCTGCTTTCTGGTCTTTGAGTCACAAACAATAATTAATTGGATACAATGTGCCAGGCACTCTTCTTATTCCATTTAATCCCCACAGCCACTGTATGTGGGCACTGTTGTTATTGCTGTCCCGTTTTGCAGATGGGGAAACTGAGCACAGAGAGGTCAAGTGAGTTGCCCAGAGTCACTTAGGTAATAAATGAAGAAGTTGGGCCATGAATCCTGTCTGGCTTGAGAGCCTAAAACTTTAAGCACTATGCTGTACTACTGCTGAAGAGGCATTCTAGACTAGAATATAATATATATTTTTAAGTTGCTTACTGCCTAGTTGAGGAGCAATATTTGTTAATGTACAATAATAGCCAGAGATCAATTGTTTGCTCTTAGAGCCACACTAGATGAAGAATGGAATAGTCAGAGATGACTTCATGGTGTTTGGATGTTGGGCAGGCTTTGAAGGCCACAGAGTACCTGAATAGTTGGAGAATAGCAATACTACTACTAGTACTAGTAGTTCCCATATAAGGAAACCCTACTATGCACCCGACAAAGTGTAATGCATATGGTAACTCTACAGGTAGGTTTTTATTTTATTTTTATTTATTTTTAAACAACTGATAATTTATTAAAATAGTTGACTTAAGCATCTGCAATGGTAACTTCAACCTTGGCCCCTGGGTCAATACCGATGGAAGTAATCTGTTTTGCAATCTCAGAAGGACTGCGCAAATCAGTGAGGTGCTTGTGGATTCTCACCTGGAACCCATTCCACATCATGGAAACCACCACAAGGTGTTTTTCTTGTAGTGATTCTCGGTCTTGGTAGGCATCTGAACCGGTCTTTTCACTTTGAGATTCTTTTCCTTTGCACTTCTGATCAAGTCACACCCCTTCTCTGGGGATTTTATGCTGTGGCTGATTGGGGTAATTCTAATTTGGTGAATCACCTCGTCTTGTTCCATGGGTGTCCTTCTGGTTTCCTGACCTACTTGTTCCTCAGCAAGAGCAAATAGCCACAAGTCAGGAGCAGGAGTGGGGGACTGCAGCTCCACAGCACCTGAGACCTCGACTTCCTCAAAAAGCTAAGGCAGTTTTTTTTTTTTGTTTTTTTGTTTTTTTTTTTTTTTGAGACAGAGTCTCACTGAGTTGCTCAGACTGGAGTACAGTGGCATCATCATAGCTCACTGCAACCTCAAACACCTGGGCTCAGGTCATTCTCCCGCCTGAGCATCCCGAGTAGCTGAGACTACGGTTATGTGCCACCATGCCTGGCAAATGAGGTAGATTTTTTTTAAAAATCCCCACTTTGCTGATGTGGAAATCAAACCACCCAACATCACGCAACAGGCTAAAATCTGCATTATGGTCTGTGTGGCCCTGAAGCCTTTGTGCTTTTCGTTGGCCCACAAGGAGCAAAGTCTCAAGAGCAGTGACATGCTTGACTGGAGGTTACTGGGAAGCAGTGGGAATATGGTTGAAAGGTCAAGGTAGTGTCAAGTTGGAGAGGCTGAAAAAGCCAGACAGAGGAGTCCAGTCTCGACTTAGGAGCACATGGGGGTTCTGAAGGCCTTGAAGGAGGAAGTTGCATATGGAAGCAGGTAGTTAGCCTGACATTGGTAAGGGCCTGGTGGCTTTGGGAGGAGAAGGCCCATCCACTGATTTAGCCAGCATTTACTGGGGGATGTCTGGAACCAGTCTCCTGAGCAGGGGCTTAGAGGATCAGAGTCTTGAGCCTGTTTCTGTGGACTCCTGCCTTTGACTAAAGGATAGATGCCAGAGCTGGGAGTTTCAGAAGCAGCTGGAGTCAGGTTACTGAACTTACACACTGCCTGTTAACCAGAAAAACACTTGCCAGGTTCCTGGGGCCTATGAAGGCATCTTTCAAATCCTGAAAACTCTGCTCCTTTTTATAAGAGACTAATATCAACATTTTAGTCTTGTTAAGCCATAGAATCCTTAGCTGATCTACATGTCTCTAAGAAGTTCAGGGATAGGAATCACAGTATGTGGTGGCTGACAACCTCTTCTATGAGGAGCTAAATTAATTGAACTCAATAACAACCCAACATGGATCTTTATTTTTAGAAGTTATTTCATAGACGGCACATTAAAGTGTAGCCTGTGAATTATTTTGGGATGATTTTTGGGGGACAGTGACATACACAGGGAGAATTCCATGCCAGTACCTAATAGTAGCAAAGGTGATTTACTGACAAAGATGTAAGCCCAGTATCTATGTTCTCTGCTTTTTTTCCCCATTTTTATAGTTTCTAACGTTAAAAGGTAAACTGAGGCACAATCAAATTTTTAAAGAATTTATTTGACCAACCAGGCAGCTTCAAACTGGAAGTAGTTCAGGGGCTCTGCCAAGGGACTACAAGGGAAAGGTTTTTATAGGGAGAACATGGAAATAAAGCAAAGAAAATATTTGATTGTTTACAGTTATACAGTTGCCTTATTTGGTCTATTCTGCTGAAAAGTTCTGAGTTATATAATCCTAAGTTAGTTGGCAGCTTCTGATTAGTCTTAAATTTCATTCCTCTCTAATACAGATATTTACCAGGAATATCCCAAGTTAAGTTCCATGTATGTTTGCAAACCAAGCAAGGTTAAGGTCACTTATAAGGCCTAACCGGCTTTGTCTGCTCCAGGATTCTTTAGGCCTGGTCTCCATTTTAATTTAACACAACGAAAATCATAAAATAATTGTTGTTAAACATGACAGATGGATATACAACAAAAACACTACAGAATGGAATAAAGTCAAGAGTAAAATTTCTGCTCCATCCCTTTTGCTCCCTGCACCCCCTGCCCCCAGCCTTTTGTCCCACTCAGCAGTTAACCATTGCTAATTTTTTTATATATCTTTCCAGAAATTCTATCTATTCTTAGACATATGTAGGATTTATATTTCTCTTGGTTAAATATGATTGTTTTGTAATGTATTTTTATGTAATATATTTTCTTTATCAATGGATTCTTCTGTATTAACATATATATATCTCTAGTGTCTAATATTTTGTTTTTAAATTTACTTATCATAAAATTCACTCTTCGTGGTGTACAGTTCTGTGAGTTTAGACAAATACAGAGTCTGTATCTACCAACACAATCAAGATACAAAATAGTTTCATCACTCCCAAAATTCCATGTGCCTACATCCCCAGGAAACAACACCTTGCTTATGCATTTCCAGCCTGCTCACGCTCCTCCCTTCTTAACTGCCTACCCAGTGTGTTTCGGATTTATTTAACCAGCCCTAACAATCACATAGCCAATTCCTTGTAACAAATTTTCCCCGTATAAATATATACATTTGTATTCTACTGGTTCTGCTTGTCTGGTTGAACCTTGACTGATAGAATATTCTATTTTATAGATAAGCCAAAATTTATCAATTTACCTGATGATGGACGTTTGGGTTGTTTCAGTTTTTTGCTATTATGTATAAAACTATGATGAACATTCCAGTACAAAACTTTGTATGGGCATAGGCTTTTATTTGCATTGGGTAAATACATAGGAGTGGCTGGATCATACGTTTGATGTGCACTTAATTTTTGAAGAGGCTGCCAAACTATTTTCCAAAGTGGTTGTACAATTTTACTTCCAACTAGCAGGGTATGAGAATTCCAGTTGTTCCACATCCTCGCCAATACTTTATATTATCAGCTTTTTAAATTCTAGACATTCTTATCAGTGTACGCTGGTCTCTCATTGTGATTTTAATTTAAATTTTCCTATCAACCAATGATGTTGAGCACTTTTATGTATGAATTTTGCCATCTGTATATCTTCTTTAGTGAAGTACCCAGTGAAATACTTTGCCCATTAAAAATTGAGATATAATTCACATAAAAGAAAATTCACCCACGTTAATGGGTCTATTCAGTGTTTTCTTTTTCAACTGTATTCACAAAGTTGTGAAACAGCATATCGCAACTATCTCATTCCAGAACATTTTATCACCCCCGAAAAGAAATCCTGTACCCGGTAGCAGTCACTTCCTATTGCCCCACGTCCCCCAGCCCTTGGCAATCACTAATCTACTTTCTTTCTCTATGGATTTGCCTATTCTAGACGTTTTATAAAAATGGAATAATACAATATGTGGCCTGTTATTTATGGCTTCTTTCAATTAGTATGATGTTTCAAGGTTCATCCATGTTGTAACATGTATCAGTATTTCATTCTTTTTATGGTGAATAACACTTCATCAGATGGATACACTGTATTTTGTTTATCTATTTGTCTTAGCTCATTCTGGCTACCATAGCAAAATACTATAGACTGGTTGACTTAAACAATAGAATTTTTCTCACAGTTCTGGAGGCTGGAAATCTGAGATCAGGGTGCCAACATGGTTGGGCTCTAATAAGGGCTCTCTTCCTTGCTTGCACATATCTGTCTTGTTGCTGTGTCCTCACATAGTGGAGAGAGAAAGAGAGCAGCTCTCTTGAGTCTCTTTTTACAAGGGCACTAATCCCATTATGAGGGCCCCATTCTCATGAAATCATCTAAACCTAATTATCTCCCAAAGGCCCCAACTCCAAATGCCATCACGTTGTGAGTTAGGGCTTCAACATATGAATTTTGAGGGGACACAATTCAGTCCGTAGCACCATTCACTGGGTAATGGATGTCTTAGTCTGTTTTCTGCTGCTATAACAGAATACCAGACTGGGTCATTTATAAAGAAAAAGTGTTTATTTGGCCCATGGTTCTGGAGGCTGGGAAGTCCAAGATGGTGCCTCT
Source organism: Indri indri (assembly GCA_004363605.1). Classification (NCBI taxonomy): domain Eukaryota; kingdom Metazoa; phylum Chordata; class Mammalia; order Primates; family Indriidae; genus Indri; species Indri indri. The sequence goes on from RJWJ010027400.1 coordinate 17,239, forward strand.
GGTGAAGGTCATACCATGGTGAAAGGCATCGCATGGTGAACAAGAGTGAAAGAGTCAGAGAGAAAAATGGGATTGAACTTCTCCTTTTTTATCAGGAACCCACTCCCAAGATAACTAACCCACTCCCACCATAAGAGCACTAATCCATTTATCATGGCCTAATCACCTCTTTAAAAGTGCTGAAAGAAGAAGATTTTCAGCCAACCAAGAATTCTGTATCCACAAAACTATTTTCCAAAACTGAAGAAGAAATTAAGACATTTCCAAATAAACAAAAACTAAGAATTTATTACCAGCAAATCTGCCCAGAAGAAACACTAAAGAGAATCCTTCAGACAGAAATGAAAGGCCATTAGATAGTAACTCAAATCTATAGGGAAATTAAAAACTCCTAAATAACTTATATGTCAAAGAATAAATCATAATTGAAATTAGAAAATAATTTGAGATGAATGAAAATGAAAACACAATATATCAAAACTTATAGGATGCAGCTGAACCAGCAGTGGTTAGAGGAAAATTTCTAGGTGTAAATGCCTATACTTAAAAAAAAATCTTAAGTGAATAACTTAAACTCCCACTGTAGGAAACAAGACAAAGAAGAGCAAATTAAACCCAAAGGAAGTAGAAGAAAAAAAATAATAAAGATTAGAATGGAATTAAATAAAATTGAAAATATAAAAGTAATAGAGAAAAAAATCAATAAACCCAAAAGTTGGCTTTCCCCCACTCCTTCCTATGACCCAAAAGTTGGTTCTTTCAAAAGATGAATAAGACAGATAAACCTTTAGCTAGATTAACATGGGGGTTGCGGGGGGAGGGGGGGAAGAGATAAAAGTTCAAATTATTATCTGGGTGCAGTGATGTGTGACTGTAGTCATAACTACTCAGGAGGCTGAGGTAGGAGGATCTCTTGAGCCCAGACGTCTGTGTCCAGTCTGGGCAACATAGTGAGACTCGGTCTCTAAAAAAATTAAAAAATAAATAAAGAAAAAAAACCCCTCAAATTACTAAAACTTATAATGATTGAGGAGATTCTTTTGTTATAATATTTGGTCTTAGTCCAAGATTCTTGACACGAGAGCTTCTAAAACACTTGGAATTTCCTGAATGATAGAGGTGATAGGAGTGCTTTTGTTATTCCTAACAAGTCCCTTTTAACCATACCTGAATTTATCATAATGAGGTGACTCTTTGTTGTTGGGGGAAGAGGAACACCCTAGATAGCTTCAGGATAAGGGCTGTTTGCCTGAGGAACCAACCATGTGATTAAAGGGTTGTAAATCTCAACCCAACCCCCTGACCTCTAGGAAGAGAGAAGTACTGGAGGGTGAGTTCAATCACCAAGGGCCAATAATTTTTATCAGTCATGCCTAGGTAATGGAAACTCCATAAAAAGTTCCTGAGACCTGGATGGAGGAAAGCACTTCTCCCTCATCTTCCTTGTATTTATTGCCCTGACTAGTGCAGTGACATTTGAGCAAAGCCCTGGAGAATGTGAGGGAGTGAGCCAGGGGGTTATCTTGGGGGAACGACATTCCAGGCAGAGGACCAAATGAGACAGGCTCTGTCAAGCACCAGGGCCAGCCCTTAAGGTTAGTGCCTTAAGGCACTAAACGGAATCCTGTGGCCCAGCAGCCTCTGTCAACTCATCCTCCTGCCATGCATGGCTCCTTCATGCCCCTGCGCCTGAGCACACGCTATTTCCCCAGCCAGGGTGCCCTTCTCCACCAGGAGAAAACGCTCACTCCGTAAGGCCCATCTCTGATGTCACCCCTTCCCTGACTACATCAGGAAGAGTCATGGACAATGTTCTGTGCCCCCAGAGTATTTGTCATGTTGTGTTGTGATTATGTTCTCATGTCTGTCTCCCCCACTGGACTAAGAGTTTCTCACTCATCCCTGGTCTTTCCTGGTGCCAGAACCTTCTTTAGGATAGAGGAGTGCTCAGGAAAATAGGTGTTGAAGGAGTGAATACATACGTACATAACCGTTCTTATGGTCAAGTTGGAATAACATAGGCTGAAAAATAATGCAGGTAGAAGAATCTAAGATTACAGATTACAGATTTGAAAAGAGCTTTATTTTATTGTGCAAATAAATAGTCTACAAATTTGAAACACACTCTATCGAGAAAGAAATTTTGTTGTTAAGGAAAGGGAATGGGAGAAGGCGGCCCCACAAATAGCTTAAAGTTTTGAAAAATTTCAAAGAACACCGCTGGACAATCGTTTGGAGGAGTCCCTCCGTAATAGTCTCTGCCCTTTTTCGGCCACCTATTCAAAGCACTTCTGTATGAACAAAGTGATACATTATTTTTGTTCTCTTGAATTTTAAAGTGATTTTCTTGAGTCTTATGAGACTCCTCTCAGATGTTTGCTGACTCACTCCATTCCAGAAACGAATCAGGAACCGAAGACTCAGCCAGATCCCATGCCCAGTAAAAACTTAAAATTAAATCACTCTTAACAACGCCAAAACCAACTCTAAAACTAAGTAACTCCAATGCCAAGTGTGCTGGGTATTGAACCATGATTTCTCAGCTTCCACCCCACTCTTCCATTCTCTGCTTTGCTGGGCAGGCCATGCCATGCTCCTTCCTGTGTGCCTGGGCTCTGGTCAGCATTTCCCTAGTCTTCACCCCAAGAGTGACAGTTGGTTCCAATAGCAGCAGTGGGTTCCAGTTTGCCATTTCCCCAACACTCTCACAAGCAGCCTCATGATGTCCACTTCAGAGACACTGGCTGGGCTGGCCAGGTCCCTCCTCAGAGTTCTGCATCCAGCTCCTAGACCCCAAGCCCCTGAGCTACCTCTGCCATCAGCAGTGTCTCCTCTTCTGTGGACTAACCCCCAGCCTTGCGGCCACATCCAAGCTTCTGAGTTTTGATTAATTCCAACCTCTTCTCTTTGTTCTCTTAGCTCTTGGGTTGGTAACTACTTCTTGCAGTTGAAATCTCCATGACACCTCAATATCATCTTTTAGTGCCTTTTTAGTTTTCCAATAGTTGGGTAATAATTCTTAATATTAAATTCTCTCTGTTAAAATAACTGATATAGTGTCTCCTGATTGAACCCTGACTGATAGACCAAGTAATTCTGACTCTAAATAATTCTGAAAACAAATCTAAAAATGAAATAAATAAAAATAAAGAACAGAAAAAAATTTTAAATGGCAAAGATATACTGAAAAGAAATAACTGAGAATAAGTGACTCTGAAAATAAGTACTAAATATCTCTGAAAATAAAAAATTCAGAAAATATAATGTTCAAAAATGAAACAACTCTGAAAATGAAAAGAATTAAAAACCAAATATAATAACTCAAAAAAATAAATAGATGTAAAATTAAACAACTCAGAATCTAAAATAACTGGAAAAAAATACCTGGGAACATAAGAAACTCTAAAACTAAATAACTAGGGGAAAATCCCTTAAAATAACTAAAAACATTTCACTCTGGAAATAAATAAGTCTACAGTAATTTAAAAAACTTCCAGTGAATTTTTAAAAGTCAAATAAGTAACTGTAAAAATAAATAGCTCGAAACCTCCAATAACTAAAAATGGAATAATTAGGAAAATAAATAACTCAGATAATAATTGTAAAGACAGATAATTAAAAATAAATTCTAAGTGAATTATTAATAATTTGAAAATTTATAATTCCTAAAACAAAATATACATAAATAACTGAAAATGAACAATTAAAAACTAAATAACCTTGAAAATTAAATAATTATAAACTGGTAACTAAAGCTATAAAATTAAGTAACTAGAAAGCTAAAAATAAATGAAAATTAACTAATAAAACTAAAAATTAAAAAAACTGAAAATAACTAAAACTAATTCAAAAACTAATAAATCTATACCTAAATATCTCAGAAATTAACTTGGAACCAACTCTCTCTGAAAGAACCGGTCTTAGAACTAACACTAGCGCTACCTTAACATTCTCGCGAGGATTCTGGGAGGGGAGCGGCTCCTGCTCTGTGGCCGCTGTGCGGTCTGAGCCGCTCAGGCGCCTCCAAGGCTCGGGCTAAGTGTCTCTCAGCTGATTCCCACTCTACTCCGAGAGAAATTTCGGAATGTCTGAAGGCATTTTTGATTGACACAATTTGGAGTTGGGGGCCAGGGGTGGCGCGCTGCTTGCACCTAGTGGGTAGAGGCCAGGGATGCTGCTACGCATCCTTCGATGCACAGAAGGGACCCGCAACAAAGAACTACCGGGCCCCAAATGTCGAAAGTGCTGAGGTTGAGATCTCTGGAGTGCAGAGGCAGAGCCCTCCCGGCGTGGGCTGCGGGCTCCTCTCGCCTCTGCAGGCGCGTCAGGGAGCCCCGAGGTTCCCGGGGCTGCCGGGGAGGAGCGGGGGGAGGAGCGGGCGCCCGGAGCGCTGCTCCGGCTCCCCGAAGGCGGCCGTGGGCGTCCCCTCCCAGGGCGGCAGATGCGCAGCGGCCGAGGCCCCGAGGTCCCTCCGCAGCCTCTCCCTGGAACGCAGACGGCACGGGCGCCCCCCGAGCGCGGGAGCGACGGCCGCCCGCAAGGAGGCTCAGTTCTGCGGGGAGGTCGTCCTCGTCCTCGTCCTCGGGCGTCCCGCCCGCGCCGGCACCGCCTCCGCCCGGGCGCCAGTCGTCTCCCCCGCGGGAGCGAGCTCGCCAGTGGACACCCC
>RJWJ010027401.1:0-22225 GCA_004363605.1 Indri indri
TTCTTTGACGTTCTACGGTATGACCTCAGCTGGGCCCAAGGGATGTCCCAGTGTTTCCAGTTCCACTGTCCTGGAACCCAGGGGGCCAGTTTGCTTGGCTATGTAATCTTCTTTAAACAGCTTACTTTTCTGTTTCCAGGAAAATCATGAGTCAGGGAAGAGGGGTGATAAGAAAGTTATTTTTCTTTCACGCCAGAAACGAAAAGTGATCTATACACAAAATAGGGAACCAAAGAAAAACACAAAGGGAAACTTCACAAATAGCTATTCTTTATTCCCTCTGAACCTCATAGAGCTGTTTCTGGCTGGGGGCCAAATCTGGATCTGGTAAGTCTTCAATAAGACAAATCTCAGGAAGGGGATATAGCCCCCAATCCTAGTGAGGAAATTCTGAAGCTAGCCCTTCAGTTCCTGTTCTTTTGATAATGTCATGCTTCCCCAAACCTTATTTTCCTTTCCCTAGAGAGTGAGTACAGGGAACCATGGTGTCTCAAAGTCCTCGTATTCCCAAAGGAGTTGGCAAGTTCCCTGGATGCTATCAAAGAACCGTCTTCATTTGCCAATGCCGAGAGGCTTCCTGGATGCCCTTTGCTGTAAAGCATTTGCAATTCCTTTAAAGACAAACAACAAAACATTTAAATGAAAACAACATCCAGTAATAGAAAGAGAAGGGTTTTTGAACATTGATTTATTCACCTAGTCATGCATTCAATATATACTTACTGAATATTTATTCTATAAGACACTGTACTGGAATCTGGGGATATACTAGTCCTGACACTCACACCATGGATATTGAGTGGGAACAGGAATTTTAAAAATAATGAGAAATAATTGCCTGATTAAATTTGTGATTACAACTATAAAAGAAAAAAAAACAGGATGCTTTGATTTCATAAAAGAGCAGGACTTGAATTTAAAATAAATGACTTATAATTTGAGTCCTAAAGCTTACGATTTGCAGTTGTGAAACAAAAAATAGATAGTCCCTGAAGATCAGACACAGGTACTAAGACGTGACAAATCTGGGAACTTGCAGGAATAGAAAAAGCAGAGGTTGTAACCTAGAAAACAGTAATTACTAAATATATCAATTAAATATATAATTTTAGATGCACAAAAATAACTGTAACATTAAGGTTGATCTGAATTAACTGTTTTTGATGCCTGATTCTGCTTGAAGCACCTCAGACAAGATGTCAGGTCATCCAACTCCTTTTGCAATCTCCAGTGACAGAGAGTCCATTTCCTTAGACACATTTTGCTTCCTTTTGAAGTATTTTGTACTAGAAAGTTCTTCCTTACATTAGCATGGATTAAAATTGCCCGTAACCACTTGCCTTTGACCTTAGCTCTACTTCTCCTAGGAGGTCTAACTCACCTTGTCCATAGCCACCTTTAGGGAAAGAATCTGCCAATCACTCCATAGCAGGAATTTCCTTTGTTCACTTGTTTTCAGTGTGCTTTAAGTGATACTACAATATGGAATAGGAACACTGTTGAGAATTGAAACAATGTCTTACCTGGGGAAGTTCACATTCTAGATGCAAGGAAAGAAACATAAACAGGTAAGTTATGTTATAGTTTGTGCTCTTAAAAAGGCACATACAATGTGCCATAGAAGCACATAGAAGTGAGCATCTTGTTTCCAGTTATTGGATTCTTTATAAAACATCCACACAGAAATGTCCTGAAGGAAGACTCACCATGAAGATGTGAACTTTCAGCTTCAGGTTAAGTGGGAAAAATGCAATTAAGAATCAAATTAGCAGCACATTTACCTCCAAGAAGTACTCTTGTGCTTGAATTATAACATGCTTTTATATTTATCCCTGTTCTATGGATAAGCAAACTTGCAATGGTGTGTGCATATGTGTGTGTGTGCGTGTGTGTGTGAGAGAGAGAAAGAAATAGGGGAAGAGAGAGAAATGGGGTGGGGGGGGAGAGAGAGACAGGGACACAGGAAGAGTTATAAATAGACAGCAAAGAAATATGAGTTACACTTTTCAGCATTTGAGTTTCTTTCACAATTGGTCAAAGTGCTCTATTTATGAGTGACAGAGGTGCCCACGCCCATCTGTCAGCTCAACTACGTGCTCACCAATACACACTTCCGTGGCTGGTTTAAAATAAATGCAGGCTGCAAAGACATATTGTGCATCTGAAATATGTTACGTTGCTTATGTAACATTTCTTTCCAAAATTACCATATGCGTTGCCTTCAGAGGGAAGCAGCAAAGAAAGAAGGTCCTGCGATGTAATGGGAGGGGCAGGGTGGGTTGGGATCCTTAGAATCAAACAGATCTGAGTTCAAATCTCTCTGCCATTTACCAGCTCTCTGACCTTAATCAAATCATTAAACTTCTCTGAGCTCTACCCTCTTAAAAAGATTTGGATATGCCGTAAAACTCTGTGAGTCTGTGGGTGTTATTTTCACATACAAAAATTATTGAAGTCGTGCATATGGAAATGCAGCACGACCAAGGACGTATTTTAGAAACATCGTTCTAGGAGCAGTCTGTCTTTGGGTAGGGGCAGGGGCCGGTGATTGAGAAAGATTGTAGGCAAGTTTAACAGTCTGGTTCTGTTTTCTAGCTGAGAATCTATAAAGAAAGGTTGGGTTTTCTGACATCACTTACACCAGGCTACCTGACTTGTAGCAGGAACACAGAAGCAAAAGGAACCAACTTTGCCTAAAAAAGGCACAGATAGCTTCACAGGGGTGGTTGTATTTATCCAATTCTTGGATAATGAATAGGAGTTTTACGAGCAAGTAAAAGAGGAAAAGGTATTCCATAAAGAAGGGAAAAAGCATACAAAGGAACAAAAGCACAAGATTATATGCCTTATTAGGAAGAGGTATAATTATTTTGGTGAGGTTAGAGTGCACGAGACTTAAGACACGTGGAGAGGTTGGTAAGGATAAATACAGACGGTCATAAAGCTAAAAATAAATAATAAGATTAGGGCCAGATGTAAAGATTATAATTTACATTTTATATATGTTTTTTTCAAAACAGGACAATTCACTTATAAATCCCTTTGATGCTGACTTGTGAAAGTAGTTCCAACTGCTGTACTCAGCACTTGGTCAGCGTGTCACCTTCATCCCCTGCCACACTGATTGTCTTGTTTTTTTTTTTCCATCTTTCCCAGGTTGCAAACACCCATTCTTTTCCCCAACTTTCAGAACTGCTTCTCTCCATTTCCCCTATACTCCTGAATTTTGACCTCTCAGATTTCCTTTGTGGAATGTTTCCACTAAGTGCTATTTGATGCTTTGTGACTTTGCAATTCCGGGTGTCTCACCACAGCAGCGGCCAGACCTGTGGAACACAAACTCCTAGTTCCTCCAAAGAAGAGTCATCTCCCACCCGAAGCTGTTCCCACTGGGAGAAGAGCCCAGATCCCAAACCTTCCTGGCTGTTCCCACCACAAGTCAAGATGAAAGGTCATGTGCTAACAGAGCTCAGGGTAAGTGGCGGATGAGGAGGTGCCACTTAGGTTTCATTCAACTTATGACCATCCTTGAGTTTTAGTTCTAAAAATATTATACATGTTCAATGTAGATCATTATTGTCCTCAGTACCTGAGATGGCAGATAAATGACTGACTAGAAGACTCTCTTTAGGTAATAGATTGACTCACATGACTCTCAAGCTCTGCTAGGTGATAAGATAACTAATGTGATCCAATTCCTCATTCCGTTAGGAATGTCTTAAACACTTCCTTGCCTGGAGTCAAGCTTTATTTTTAATTTGTCTGAATTATTCTGATATTAGTAAAATGATGGTCCAGCACTAAGTGTTCTCCTTTGAAAATTGTGAAGGACTAATGTATCCCTCGCTGAGAAAAACAATTAAATTTCATGGTTCTTTATACTATGTGTGCCTATGTGTAGGAATTTGGTACCTTCTAGAAGCCATTCACCTGCACACATCATTTATCTACTCACAATTATTACACAATTTCTTCACAGGATTTTTCATTGTTCAGATAAAGAAATATGGTAAGAATGTTTAGATGATTTTCCTAAAGTTACTGAGCTAATTAGCAACAGTGTGTGTGTGTGTGTGTGTGTGTGTGTGTGTGTGTGTGTGTGTGTAGAGGGGAGAGTAGGTTAAATTTTTCCTAGAAGTGAATCAAGTGTTCTCTCCACTAGACCATACTCTTCCATCATAGTTATATCTTTAACACACATAATTCATCAAGATCCTATAACCTAGGATGTCTTTAATTTTGAACACGTAATGTTAAAGATAAGGAGTAAGCTCATTTTCTTAGAGCCTGAATTTTCCCACTTGCCATGAGAGAGAGACCAGTGAGCTGATCACGCTGTGACTTTAGGAATGAGGAACGATAAGGTTTTGGGTATTGGGTGGAGAGTACACACTTGAGACAACAGTTGGAGGATCAAAACAATTGTCTCAACCATTCTGGATATAACAGAAGTAGCAGTTGAAGTTTGGGCACAAATCCAGAGAGATAATATCAAACCAAATGAGTGTTGACATGAAGCAAGACGTCATAAAATGTACTCTGGGACAACAGTAGAAGACAAGAGTGGGGCTCCATGCATGAGGGACTCCTCAAAACACTGTATTTATATCACAGAACCAGAACTGAAGTAATTTGTTTTATATAATGTGTTTTGTGGAGAATGATGGTTCTACTATGTACACAAAATTGTTCTGAAATCACTGACTGAGAAAGTCAAATTTTTTACTGATCTGATTAAAAAATATACAAACCATTTGATAATAAGTATTTGTGATGGTGTAGGCAAATAGGTACTCATTCACTGCTAGAGGAGATGTAGATTTATGTAGCTACATTGGAAGCAGTCTTGCAAAATATACTACAATATAAAATTCACAGACTACATGCCCTAAAATGTTCATTTCTGCAGGCTATTCTACAGGAAAACAAGGAGATGAGTACAAGAATGCTCATTAAAATACTATTTATAATGCTGAGCATCACAACTCATCCAAAGGCCTAACAACATAGGAATGGCTAAGTAAACATGTATATTTATCCTTTGTAATACCATTCAACAGTTTAAAATAATGACTCACAGCTATATATACAGATAGAGAAAGTCATCCAAAATACATTATTGAGTGACAAATACAAATGGAACAATATGTACAGTTTGAAATATGTTAATGTATATACAAACACACAGATTCATACAATAAATACTTTATATATATATTTTAAATGGATGTTATTAAAGGTCTAGAAGGATATACAATAAACCCAGAATAGGCAGGAAGTCTTTGGAGAGGATTTTAACTCACGATTGCACTATTCATTCCAATTCTTCACCCTTCCCTATACCCATGCTCTGGGGCAGGAGAATTTTCAGTCATTCTCACTAACAGGCAGAGTGTATTTTCCTACTACTTGACTCTGGTTTTAGCCATGATTGCTTTGGCTAATATAATGAGGTGTAGATAACTACAGCAGGGCCTGAGTCTAGGCCTTAAGAAACCTTACATGTTTCTTCTTTCCCTCTTGCCATTCCTGTAAGAACATTCCTGAGCTAGACCACTAGTCATCACAGATGAAGGAAAGTAGCATGGATCAGAGCTGCCCCAGCCAACCTCAGAACTGCGGTGAGAAGCAGAGCCGCACCACACGGCACAGCCCAGCCCAGACGAGCTGAACCCACCAAGCTGCACGTGAATGAGCGATGATAGAGAGCTGTGTTAAGCCACTGAGCTTCTAGTGGGCTTAGTATGCAGCGTCATTGTAATAATTGACTAATTTTTATACTAGTTGACTAATTCACAGGTTCTGTATGACGTTTGTTTAAAAAACAAGGAGAAAAACAAGTGAGAACAATACAGTACAAAAATAAATACTAACAAAGAAAATCAGCTAACACTTGGCTACTTGCTCTTTAGGAGGCTATTGTCATACTGGATGTGGGGACGGCAACCTGCCTTTTAGAAGGCAGGGTAGAAAGGGCACATTATCTAAGAATAGAATTTGGATTAGTATTTGTGTATGTGCAGGTACACTTATATATTTTTTTACCTATGACCACAAGTAACCTGTTTTACCATGTACAAATCATTTTCACATTTTTTTTTCTGCAAGTAAATGGAGAGTAGGGATTGAACTTACTGGTCCAAGTTCCCTTACAGGGTGTGCACCCTGCCTCCCGAGCCTTACTCTGGCATGCAGGTTTGCTCCATTTTCTGAGCTTGGCTCTTTGGCCTCTGTGTTCTACTTTAAAGGAGAATGAAGGATAGAATGTATTTTGACATATTTTTCTCAGGCTCTCATAATTTCCCGTGTTTTCATCCCTCCTAATGGCAATCTCTTGATAAATCAAAAACTTAAAGATATAATTTCCTTGCCTTTTACCTTCCTACAGCACCATTTTAATGTCATTTTGTTTTTTCGTTGAAGAAAATAAAAAACATACTTTTAGTCTTCCTTATAATATTAGAAAGGGGAAGTAAGAAATTTATGGTTATTGAGTTCAAAGTACTTGCCAAGGTTTGGACAAGAACATTTCACTAGATTAGAAGTGGTGTAACGCAGTCGAAATAACCATATCTTAATGCCTAAATGATCTAGGTTTGAAATTCTATTGTGCTTCTAACCAGCTGTGGACCTTTGAAAATTCAGTTAACTTCCCAGAGGCTAAGTGACTAACTCGTAAAAGAAAAAAAGAAAATAACACACACCACAGTGGGTTTTTTAGAGCATTAAATAAAATAAATACAAGTCAAAAATATAGAAGAAGGCTAACATAGAACAGTAGACAATCAGTAACTCTATTGTCCAACATCCCCCATAACAAGTCTACAAGGTGCATTATAGCAAACACATTTCATAGATAAAAATTCTATACTTCCATAAGTGTAAAAACTTTTCAAATATAATATTAACATACTGTGATCAATTGCATGATTTAAGTTAAATCTCAAGGACTCGCACATTTGCCATGCAATAGGAACAGATGGAAAAATCCCTCCTGCCATAAATGACTAGAATACTAGATAGAATATGTGTGTGTGGAGCCGGGGGTAGGGGGAAATGCTGTTAGACATGGGAAAACAAAGCTTTTGAAGAACAGACAACAGTGCAGGACCGTGATTACTAAAGGAAAGAAATAAACAATGTAAGTCCTGTGATTACTTCACCTTCCTCCCAGGAAGAAATTTCTGGAATGTGGAACAAGCAGGTCACAGTGGTCTTATTGAGAGGAGTCCTATACCAGAGTGTAGGGAATACAAGGATGCTGGTAGGTGTGGCACACAATAGCAGTGTAGAAGAAGCTGTGTGGAGAAAGAGCTCCAGAAATAGACATGAAATTTGCTTGGGTCTTTGGTTGACTATCAAGCTGCCTACGTATAGAATGAGACTTCCTCAAACCTGAGCAAAAGGCAAATACCACAGAGCTGTAAGCAGAACTCCAGAGGGGCACATCTTAAGGAAGAATAAAGTAGACCTAGACTAAGTTTTGTCTAGGGGGGAAAAAGTTTTGAAGAAGCCTAAAATAAAAAAAAAAAAAAATCTGTGAATAACTTAACTGGATTCCAAAATTGGACCCAATGCTCTTTATAGGAAGTCAACAAAACACTGATATTCAAACTCAAGCATTCACAATGTAAATAGCTAGACATGAAAGTATCAGTAACATGTCACCCACATAAAGACAAAACTTATTCAATATATGTATTCAGAAATGACAAATGATGAAATTAGCAAACAAGGTCTACAGAAAAAGAGTTATAAAATATCTTGGAGAGATTTAAAGAAAAATATCGATACAACAAGGAGAGAATGTAAGTTATGAAAAAGAATGAAACTTAACTACTCAGTTAAAAAATAATATCAGAAATAAACAAATTCTACAGATCATGGTAATAATAGATTAGAAAATAGCAGATGATCAGGAAACTTGCAGACACAGGAATAGAAATTATCCAAACTGCAGTACAAAAAGGAAATAAAGACTGGAAGAAAATAGAGCTCTACTGACCTTGAGGAACATATTGTGTAGTATTAATAATTGGAATCCTAAAATGGAGAGAAGGAAGAATTGATGTCAAAAGTCATGAAGAAGTAATAGATAAAAAATTTCAAATTTGATAAAACTATAATCCCACAGATCCAGTAGTCTCAGTGAATTCCAAACAAAATAAACATCAAAAAATTTACCAAAGAACATTATAATGAAATTGCTAAAAATCAGCAATAAACAAAAAATTTTAAAAGCAGCCAGAGAGATTAAAATGCATTATAAAAAAAGGAACAAAACAAAATTAGTGCTGAATTCTTGCTGAAAACAATGCAATTCAGAAGAAATGAAGAGGCTGAAAAAAATTATAAATGAGCTAGAAACAATAACCATAATAATCATAGAAATAACAGCAAACCTAGCCACCATAAAAATGATGACAAAACAATTTTCAAACAAAAACGTAGAAAATTTATTTTCACCTCACCCACATTAAAAAAGTATATATAAAGAAATTTCTAAAGCAAAAGGAAAATGACACAAATGAAAAAAGATATTATTAATATAAATAGCAAACATGTAGGTTAATGGAAAACATGTTTTACTCCATTATAATTTTTAATTTACTGAAGCAAAATCAATGATGCATTTGACAGGTTATTCCATATGTAGATAAGAATACAGGAATAGTTTAAAAAGATGGAAACAATAAATGGAATTATACTTTTGTAAAGTTTTACCTTATATGTAAAATAGAATTTCATTATTTTGAAAGTAGGCTTTGAAGAGTTAAAGATGCATATTATAAACCTGAGAGAAAAATTAACAGATTTTAAAAAAAGATGCAGAGCTGTTAAGCAACAAGAAGCAGTCACATAAAGTACAAAAAAAGAAAAAGATTTCAAAAGAATTATGGAAATTATAAAGAGTAGAATCAAGGCAAGATGGGCCAAATAGAAAAAAATAAATTAAGATGAGAGACTTAAACCCAAACTTTTCTATAATTACATAAAATGTACATGATTTAAACATCTAAACTTACCAATTAAAAGAAAAAAGATTATGTCAGACAGGATAAAAGAGTAGAACCAAAGTAGAAGCTGTCTGAAAGAAATGTGTTTTAAATATAGAAACATAGCTTAAAAGCAAAAGGAAAAAAATATATATCCCATATAAATACTAACCTTACTTTGTTATTGTTGTAAGGCATCCAAATCATAAAGAAGGAAGTAAAATTGTCTCTATTTGTAGTTGACATGATCTTACATATAGAAAATTGCAAAAACTCCATAAAAAATGTTAGAACTTAGAAATGAATTCAGTAAAGTTGCAGGATACAAAAATCAATTGTGTTTCTATACACTAACAACAAAACATCTAGAAAAGGAAATTAAGAAAAACAATTTCATTTATAGTAGCATCGAAAAGAATAAAATACTTAGAAACAAACTTAACTAAAGATAAAAGACTTGTACACTGAAAACTACAAAACATTGATTAAGGAAATTAAAGGGGACACAAATGGAAAGAATTTTTGTGTTCATGGATTGGAATTTAACATCTTGTTAAAATGTCCTTATTATGCAAAGTAATCTACACATTCAGTACTATCCCTATCAAAATCCAAATGGCATTTTTTTACAAAAATAGAAAAACAATCTTAAAATTTTTTATGTTTTTCAGTTTTTTTTTAATTTTGAAATATTAAGGGGGTACAAATGTTTTAGGTTACATAGATCACTTTTGTAATGCTTGAGTCCGGGCTATAGGTGTGCCCATCACCCAAATAGTATTCCCAAATAGCACCCATTAGGTGGGTTTTTCCTCTCCTCTTCTCTGCCCTCCCCCCAGTTGATTTCCACTGAGTTTTACTTCTCTCTGTGCACATGTGTGCTCATTAGTTAGTTACAATTTATTAATAATAGTGAGTATATTTGGTGTTTGTTTTTCCATTCTTCACTTAGACCTACCATTCAATCCAGCAATCCCACTACTGGGTATTTACCCAAAGGAAAAGAAGACTCTTCATCAAAAGACACCTGCATCCCAATGTTTATTGCAGCACAGTTCACAATTGCAAAGATGTGGAATCAACTCAAGTGCCCAGCAATTGATGAGTAGATAAAGAAAATGTGGTGTGTGTGCACACATACACACACACACAATGGAGTACTACTCAACCATAAAGAGAATGAAATAATGTGTTTTGTAGCTACTTGGATGGAACTGCAGAACAACCTTAAAATTTGTATGAAAATACAAAAAACCTCAGGTAGTCAAGGCAATCTTGAGAAAGAACAAAGCTGGAGGTATCATGCTTCCTGACTTCAAGATACAGTAGAAAGCTCCATCAATTAAAGTAGTATGGTACTGGCATAATGGCAGACATGGAGACCAATGGAACAAAGTACAAAGTCCCCCCAAAAATACCACACATATATGGTCAACTGACCTTTGGCAAGGGTGCCAAGAATACAAAATGGGCAAAACATAGTCTCTTTCACAAGTCATGCTGGGAAAACCAGATATCTGCATGCAAATAAATTAAGTTGTACTCCTACCTTCAACTGCACACAAAAATCAACACGAAATAGATTAAATACTTAAACATAAAGCCTAAAACTGTAAAACCTCTAGAAGAAAACTTAGGGGACTAGTTTCTTGGTATTGGTCTTGGCAATGATTTCTTGGATATGATACCAAAAGCATAGGCAATAAAAGCAAAAAAAAAAAAAAAAAAAAAAAAAAAAAAAAAGAAAAATAGAAATGCATCAAACTAAAAAGTTTTTCACAGTAAAGAAAACAACAAAATAAAAAGACAACCTGTAGAACGGGAAAAAAAATATTTGTAATATTGATAACTGGTTAATTTTCAAAATATACAAGTAACTCCTATATCTTAACTGCAGAAAATGAAAAATAAAGTGAAGAAATCTGACTAAAATATTGGAATAAAACTTGAACAGGTATTTCTACAAAAAAAGACATACAAATGCCTAACATGTACATGAAAAGATGCTTAATATCATTAATTATTAGGGAAATGAGAATCAAAACTACAATGAGATATCACTTCATACCTCTTAGGGTAGCTATTATCAAAACAAAACAAAAGAACACAAAAGATGACAAGTATTGGCGAGGATGTGGAGAAATTGGGAGCCCCGTGCAATATTGGTAAAGGAAGCAAAATGCTTCAGCAGCTATGGAAAACTATATGGAGCTTACTCAAAAAATTAAAAAATTGAACCACCTTGTGATCCAGAAATCTCACTTCTGTGTATATATCCAGAATGAGTGAAGTCTTCCATGTATATATCCAGAATAATTGAAGTCAGCATCTTGAAGAGGTACCTGCATTCCCATGTTCATTGCAACATTATTCACAGTTGCAAAGATATAGAAGCAATCCAAGTATGTACCCACAGATGAAAGGATGAAGAAAATGTGTTAAATATATAAACAAAGGAATATTTTTCAGCCTTATAAAAAAGGAAGTTATGCATTTGTAGCATTGACAAACACTGAGTTATGCTCAATGAAATAAGCCAGGCGTAGAGAGACAAGTACTGCATGATTCCACTTATATGAGGTATCTAGAATATTCAAATTCTCAGAAGCAGAAAATAGAATAGTGGCTGCCCAGAGCTGGGAGGTGAGGGAAATGGGGAGTTGTTCAATATGTATGAAGTTTCAGTTATGCTAGATAGATAAGCTCTAGAGATCTTCTGTACATTGGGCCTGTAGTTAACAATATGGTATTGTGCACTTCAAAATTTGTCAGAAGGGTAGATCTCATGTTAAGTGTTCTTACCCTCCCCACAACACACACACACACACACACACACACACACATGTACACAAAGGGACACAAGGAAACTTTGGGATGCTTTTTTACCTTGATTATGATGACAGTAATACTGGTATTTGTGTATGTCCAAAGTCATCAAATTGTACAAATTAACTATGTGCAGTTCTTTGTATTAATATATGAATTATACCTACATAAAGCAAACATAAGCTTTAAATATAATAATGATGTTGATAATGAACATGAAACTAAGTACTGTATTTGAGTCAGAATCCACTGTACTAAAGTGAAACATCTTCTCAATCACCTCTATCTATCATCTGTATTTTTTTGTCCTGGACTGTACTTGGATCTCTTCTGCAAGCAGTCAAATGAAATAACACAGGATTCATACTTCTCTGAAAGAAAATGCTGCTGCAGAGCCTAAGCAGGCAGGATCCTTTCCTCTTGAGTCAATTTGGTGTTATAATTCCAAGTAATTTGCTGTCATTTCATTTGAAGTTTCTTGATATTAAAAGCGTACATGTCTATCGAGAAGGATCTCATCAAAAGTGAGCACGTTTCAACAAGTTCTTAGTCTAATGGTTTGTAGTAATCATAATCATCTCTGAGCACCATGAAAATATGCAAAAGGGACTAGAATATTCATGTTTGTTTGACTTGTGCCTTATTTTTTTAATGTTTGTATAAGAATGGTTAGACAGAGGCTGAAAATAAAAGTAATAGTAGTTTATTATAACACAGAATACAGTAATCGAGGTCCTCAAAATGTTGTCATGCCTGGACCACAGAAATAGAGAGTATCCATCTCTGGACTAGTGTAATCAAAGTGTTCAAATAAATCTAGCCACCACTTCATTTTTGCTTCCCAAGATAAATATTGATAACTTTAACAGAATGCATTAAGATCTCATTTCATTATTTCTACCTTTAATTGTGGCAATGTAGATGATTCCAAGTCTTTTAAAAACAGAAATAAGAGAACAAAAATTCATTTCCCACAATTCTCAGATAATGAGATCTAGCATAGTTTGATTGTATTTCATTGAATTCATTGTTAAATGTGTTAAGTAGTAACTTATTAATACTTTACCCTTTGCCTGTCAGCTCCTAAAGTAATGTAGCAAAACCTTGTCAGATCAAGTTTGTAGAATCTTAGAGGAACGAGTGGCTCCCGGGACTCATAACCACTTCTTGAGCAGATAATAGGCACCCTAAGCCTACTTTCACAATTTGATTTCACCAAGACTTAAACAGATAAGAACTTCACCCTTCAGAGTAAAACTCAAAGCATGATTTCCTCTATATTCCCACTCCCTACACACCATGAAAACTATAGAATGATGAAGAGGAGGGGCAAATTTAAATAAATAAACTTCACTAAATCAATCTTCAGTCTCAAAGACCAAAGTTCTCCTCCTCTCCCTTCTTCTTAGTGTTTCCACCATACGGCATATGGGACCCTTTGATGAATACAAATATTTTCCAGATATATCTTACTTAAGTACTTGACACTTTGACTCCAAGAACATTTGGGTTCTTTCAGAAGCCCAACTTTAATAGATGAAAAAAAAATTAATTAAACATACTCTATAACTTAAACAAGGGAAAGGTGAAGGCAATACATAATAAAATAAGTAACATTCATTATTATAGGAATTTAGCAAATAAAAAAAAATTCAAGACTATAAATTTCCAGCACAGTGTCCAATAGTGGAGGATCCAAGCTTCCTAGATTGGATCCCAAATGAAACCCTCCTCAGTAATCAAACCTATGAAAATAAACTTTGATTACTTATCAATCATTAAAGCATATTAATAAACACATTCATACATGCTAAAATATTTATATAAATATATCTTTTACCAATGGCAAATGGTGAAAAAGCCACACAATGCCATATTTTACACTTACAGTGTGAAATATCTCATCTTTTTTTCATGATGCTGATATTTTTTAAGTGACCAGTAACTGCTTTGTGGACTCTCCTAACCCCTGGATTTATCTGATGGTCCACTCATCATGTCATTTAACTTGATCCTCTATGTGCTTCATTTTCCATAAAGTAGAAGTCATGACTAATGTCAGATTCAAGATAAATGTTTTTTGAGGTAAAAATTCTTCCAGGTGATACTAATAAATCATGATCCTATTTATATCATATTACATCACCCCAGGAAGGACACAGTATTAGGTAGTTCCAATAAGAGTGATGATGTTTAATGACTTTGTTAGGTAGTGATGACCAGATAGATTTCCTGTAAAGATATACATTTCCCTTTTTAATTAGTAAATAATCCACAGGATGATCTTGCACTAACTAAATATTCTTCTCCAACTGCATCACTGAATGCAATTATTTTAAGCATCCTTTAAGGATTCTTACCTGAATTTTTTTCACTGAGGGTTGTAAAATTGTCATTTTGTAATTATATCATTCTTTTTACATTTATTGGCTGGCATTCTTCTGTAAAAAAAAAAAAAACTCTTCTCTCATCAACTGGGTATGGACTGTAGTTCCTCCTCAAAAAGGCAAAGTATGTGTTCTTTCTTCCCCTTTAATTAACATTTTCAGGTTGATAAGTGGTGTATTTGTCACCTTCAAGAGTGGCAATTTATATTTATTTATATTAATTATGACTATAGATTAATTTTTAAAATGTAGGTGGTGTGTTATAGCCTATCGTGGATTAAAAGAAATTTTAAAACCAAATGCAATGTGTGGATACAGTATGAGTCCAGATTTGAAAGTAAAGATATTTTGGGGATACTTGGAGATTTGAACATGGATTAGATATTAAATGATATTAATGAATTTTAAGGTTACCTAGGAAATTTCCTTTATTTCTAAAAGATGTATGATTAAATACTTAAGGCTTAAATTCCATGACATTTAATACTTATTTTCAAATGATTCAACAAAATGTGTGTGAACGTATGCGTGTGTTTTCATATAAATAATAATTCAATTTATGGTTAACGTATATTAAATAGTTTTCATTTTTTTCTTTACAAATTTTTATAATAGTTGGAAAAAGTCATGAACACTGATTTTGTATAATCAAGCTAAATTGTTATGGAATACTTTTATAACCTATGAGTTACATAAAATAACTTTAGGGTCTGCAGAACTGATCATCTCTATTCAGAGCTAGACTATGGCTCTCAATCAGCCGCCTAATGCGATATGCTGTTATAAGGCCTGTACTGCTGTCTTCTTGCTCCTCTGACTCTGTCCTTCCCATTGATTCAAGCCTGAAATTACCTACTATCCAGGACCAGCTACCTAATTTGCAGATTCCAGTGAAAATGGAAATGCAAGATCCTTTGTTCAAAAATGATTACAAACTTTGAAAGAGCACCAGTAGAGCATTAAAACAAGTCAGGGGTGTTCTGAGCATAGGGCTGTGTGACTGGATAGGCAGCAAGCACACAGAGACGGCCCTGGGGCCACCTCTTCTTGTTTGAAACTCTCCCCACACTTGCGCTGATAAAATTCAAGCCTAATCCAAAGCTTAGCTAAAATGCTAGTGGAAGACAGTATGATCCTCCCTGAGGGCAGAATTCTGAATCATTTTCTCCTTTTTCCTGTGTGTCTGGCATTATGCTTTTCACCTCATAGGCCCCTAAAGAAAGGGAGACTGAATTTACAAAGTGGAGCCTTAGTCAAGGTCCACTACTTAGTGGATTCGCTTTTGACAAATAACTTCAATTCCCATAAACTCATATTCTTGACTAATAAAAATGGATAATATCCCTATTTCACAGAGATCTTGTGTGAGAACATATGGGATAACTCTATGGCCTTATTAGGACTAAAACACTTTATAATTTTCAGTGAACGTATGAATTGCTTGATTGATATACACATGATCCACACCTGCACAGTACCAAGTGAGAACAAAGGACGAATGTAAAAGACCACATTTTTCGCGTGACTGGCGAAGATAGCCACATGCATAACACACATCCTGTGACTTCCTTCCATCAATGGAACCAAATCATCATAGCCAAATCCAACTAGAATTGTGTCACCCAGTCTCACGCAGAGAAAAACAATAGGATTCTTCCCGCAGAAATACACATAAGCAGGCAACGTGACTCAGAAAAACACATTCTGTATTAGCTCTGATTCCTTTCCATAGATATGAGGTCCCAAGCATGTACCTTAACCTTTCTGAACCTCTTATCCTTCCCCTATAAAGTGAGCATAAAAAACAATACAGCGTATTGTGAAGATTAGACACTACACCAAGTGCCAAAGTATCAGCATTAGGTTAATGCCATATACATATATAAATAGTAATTTATATAATGACAATAATAACAGCTGCAGAAATAACAGCATCACAACATTTAGGACAAGGATATTTTTCTTTACAATGAACTGCAAACAGTAGACAATTAAGCACTTTACCCCACTGCCCATCAGCTCTCACAGAATCAAAACTTTCCCCTCATTTTCACTTCTTCTCCATACTTTGAATTTTTCTTAAAACAATTTGTCTCAACAGAATTAAAAGATATTTTTGGCCTTATCCTATTAAGAACTGTGTTACACTGTTGGCGTTTTAGGAGCTGAAGTTCCTGAGTCTTATCTGTGATTCCACTAGGTAATGCCTTGTTAGAATTCTTGTTAATGTCAGACTTAATCTAGCTCAGTAGTTTCATAGTGCAGACGGTGATTATGGTGGAGTTTTTTTATGTTGCAAACCTTAATTACATCATTTTGCACTTTTTAAAGTATCATTTTTAAATTAGAGGTCATCTTACCCGTTATGATCTAATGGATAAAGGATATACTCACTATGGTACATTGGCATATTTTTTCCATTTAATTTATTCTGGAGCAAATCTCACATTTTCCAAATGCATAGGCTAATTTTCATAGAGAGCAACATTCAGAGACATTTTCTTTCATTCATTTATGAATTCAATTAAGTCATTCATTTACTCCTTGGTGATTCAACAAAGATATATGGACTGTGTGTCCAGCACTGTTTTTAGGTGTCATTTAGACAGACACAATTTTAAAACCTGACTTTTTCTATAAAAAAACAATGATTTCACAGTCTAACACAATGTAATCTGAGCTCAAATTAAGGCTTCTTTCACAAATGTGGCAAGATCATAGAAGGAGCAATGCTTAAGTCTCCTTGAGGGCATCAGGATCTGAGATTTGAAGTCTGAAGAGCTTGGGGAAGACAGAGAAGTAAAGGAAGATCATTCCAGGCAGAAGGCAGCACCACTGCATAAGAGAGGATATTTCTAACCCATGTCAATTAGGTTTGTGCAGAAGTGTAAAAGGCCATCACATGTGGTAGTGAGCTCCCTGTGTTTACAGATGTTTACAGATGTCAGATTGCTGCCTGTTAGATTACTCACAAGCATGCTGAAAGGGATAGTGGATTGTGATATTAGCTTTCATAATAATCTTAAATCCTGAGATTTTAGACTCAGTTCAATTGACCTGTAATTTATTCCAAATAATTAATGGGCACAAAGCCAAATAATAAGCTAGAATCATGATTGAGGAGAAAAAACAATAGGTCG
Source organism: Indri indri (assembly GCA_004363605.1). Classification (NCBI taxonomy): domain Eukaryota; kingdom Metazoa; phylum Chordata; class Mammalia; order Primates; family Indriidae; genus Indri; species Indri indri. The sequence continues at coordinate 17,350 of RJWJ010027401.1, forward strand.
GTCCAGAGAAGTTGTTCTGAGAGCTAGAGAAGTGAGGTCAGATGGCAATCAGAGAAATGAGTCTCAAAGCCGGAAACCAAGAAGTTCCAGAAAGTTCTCGAATGCCAAGATGAAACCCTTAGGATAGAAAAAATAGACAATGTGAAGACATCAAAAGCCCCATTTTATATGGCCTGTTTTTGTTTGGGGATAGACTAGACTACTAAAAGGCACTAAAGAAAAATCATACATCTATAGTTGGCTCAACAGAGGTTACAGAGATGAGTGACTTAGGGACCTAGAATTATGAATCAGGTATGGGTAAAACAGAGACTATCACCAGCATGGATCATCAACATCAAAATGCTTCCTACAACAGCCAGCTCCAGTGGGGCCCTGTTAGCATCAGAATCATCAGAATATTTGCACAGCCCTGTGGTTGTATGGTCATGACCTTTAATCTTCAAATAGCTGAGAAATATAACAGTTATTTCTCCTATAGGTGAGTGTATTGGCCCATGGTAGGGATGACTTAACCCAAGTCATGCATACAATTGGATTTTAAAAGTACAAGTTGGTTTTGGCAATAGCACTTTCTGTGTTTTCTTCTTGAAGAGTGTCAGTTAATTCATCTGTTGAATGGAGATTAAAAACTTCAAATCCAATTACCTCAAAGATTTGCCATGAAGACACAATAAGATAATGCATCTAAAAGTGTTTCACAAGCTATAAAAGGATGACCAAAAGTGGTTAATGGGGAAATAGATCATGGCAAAGAAGGAGGATGAGCAGAAAAAGAAACAAAAGAAGGGAGAGAAGAGGAAGAGTCAGAGCTTGAGAGTATTTTTGAGCTTTTCTTTCCGTGGTCAACATCTCAACTTTCTTACATATTCCTCCCTGTTGTCTGAGTGAGTTCTGAATGGTTTCCTCACACTCACCTTCTAATGAACTATTTCAATTCTACCCTTTAATCCATCTGTTTTTTATTACTGTAGTTGTTGTTGTGTTACTTCAATAACTACAACTTTTCAATTCTAGAATTTTTATTTGGCTTTTTATTCCAAATCATATATATATATATAATATATATATATATATATATATATATATTATATATATATATATATATGGGTGTGTGTGTGTGTGTATACACACACAAATATATAAAATGTTCTGTACTTATCCTGTAGACTCATTTTTTATTTCTTTGAATATATTAAACATAATTATTTTGCCATATATTTCAGACAATATCACCTGAATTTTATGAGGTACGATTTCACTCATTTCTTAATCTGCTGATTTTACTGTCATGGAGGTTGGAGGTCAACGAAAAGAAAGAGATATCTAATTTGGGAAGCAGGAAAGACTTTGGGCTGGGACGGAGCAGTGTTTGTGTGTGTATATATATATATATATATGCGTGTGTGTGCGTGTGTGTGTGTGCGCGTGTGTGTGTGTGTGTGTGTGTGCGTGTTTGCATGTTTGTGTTTCTGTGAATGTGTTTAATAAAAAGACCCTGAAAGACAATTAGTGCTGCTAGCTACTACTATTTCATGAGCATTTGGTATACTTTAGGGCAGGCCCCATGCTAAGCACTTTACTTGCAATAATTCATTAAATTCTCACATTCAGTGGGGAATAAACCACTCTTATGTAGAGATATGGAGGCAGAAGACAGAGAGGCTAAGGAGCTTCCACATGTTCACACAGTGGGAAAGTTTAGGTTTAAACTCAAGTATGGCCTTCCAGAGCACAGCTTCTTAGGAAGTAAGTTGTCTGCCAATGGCTATAACCTTGACCAAAAGGAATTCTCTTAAATTTTCTTTCTGGCCAAACTGTTATTGCTTTCTTACTCTGAAATCCACTGTCTTATCAACATTTAAGTTACATACTGAAAGGAAACAGCTAGGATTAGTGAACAGAAAGTATGGCTCTGTGGAGCTTTGGTATGTTGAGGAAAACCTGGGAAAAATCCCTCTGATCCTGGAATTGAAATTTCACATAATAACGAACACTTAGAGTCATCACAAAAATCCTCTAAACCTAAATTTATAAAATAAAATTTACATATAATGGCAAAATAGTTGGTTTGAACATTTGAATGATTACTTGTCAGATGTAACTGGAGAGTAGATGAGCTGGACACATCTGGGGGGACTGATAGAAACCCAGTTGAACTCATAAGAAGAGAAAGTGCTGAGGAAGCTTCTGGGTGGGACACCCCAAGGTGTGCAAATCTACCTACAGCTGAGCTGTTGCCGGTAGAACTGGTGGAATCACTCTCAGAACAGCTGTCTTCAGGAAGAGGGAAAAAAAAAAAAAAGCTCAGCAAGTTAGTGAATCACAGGAATCTCTCTGGGCACTCACATCCTAGCTGTTCTGATGCACCTGCCATTTGGTAAGACATCTCTGTCTCTCCCCAGCTCAGTGTGAGTCAAGGAGTGGTGGGAGATGGAGATAACAGCAAGCTTGTGAGTTTAATGCAGAAGTGTGGCTATAAGTGTATCTTTTGTCATTGGTCTCCACCATAAGTAAGGTATCTAGACATGTTTAAAACAAGTCTGGAAATTGAGTTACCGCAGTTGACCACTGTAAACCTATGTGGGAAAGAAATTATCCATGTAAGCCTCAGTTTTTAGATCTTTAAAATATACACCATCCACAAAAGATGCTGGTGTATGATGTTTCTTCCAGCTTAATCATGGTGTGAGTGCAGAATTTTACGTATATAAGTGAAGGTATATTTCTGTGGGTCCCAAGCACGGCCGCATGGGATGGTCATGAAATTATTAAGAGGGAATCTGGGAGTTATTTCCAGTAGTTTAAAAAGCCAGATGGAACCACATATTTACTTTTTTTTTTTTAATTTAGCAAGGCCCATCACTTCAGAAGGAATCACATATTTAATCTTGAAAAAAGTCCTTAAACAGCATGCCAAGTTATTTTGTCTTGGTAATTAATGATTATCAAAATTTTTCGTGGTAACCTCAGTTCTTTCCTGCTATCCCAGATATCCATAAATAGCAAATGTGACTGATAAAAATGAGGAATTAAAACATCTTTAACTTTCTATTAAGTGTATATTTGTTTTAAATAAATGTAGAGCTCAGTTCTGGTAAATATAAGTTTGCTACTATTTTTTTGAAAAATATTTTACACTTTAAAAGTCATACCAATATTTGTTCCTGTAATCCTATTTCTTAGGATCTATGTAAAGAAAACAATGTGAAAGAGAAGACTATGTACACGGGGATGTTTACTTTCACTGGAGCACCCTATGTGATGTCAAAACCCTAAGAGCTATATAAATGACTAAAATGGGACTGGTGAGATAAATTCTGCTATAAGCATATGCTGCAAGGTTATGCAGAAATTGCAAATGTTAATTAGGAGTAGCACATAGAAATATAGAAAATAATCCTGTTATAATGCTTAAAATTGAAATGTAGATAACATTGCATGCACATTATAACTATATAAAATCTGCATATAGAATAAACTGGAAGGGAAACAAAAACACAAAATAGTTGTTTTTAATTAATGTAGATATTAAAATATGCATGCAGACTATGCATATAGAATGATCTTTGAGGGAAAATCCAGATCTGGAACTAGTTTTTTATTGGTTTGGCTATTAGTAATAATATTGTTTCTTTTGATTACTGTGAATATTATTGGAATTTTTTATTAGTGTGTTGTCTTTTATTAGTGAATATATGTCTCTTGATTTTTCAAATGTTCACAATGTCCCTTATATTAGTTTAGCAAGTAAAATAAGTAAAAATGACAACAAAATTTAATTTATAAACATATTTCAGTTAGTAAAAGATGGCAAAATATGAGGACTATTTGAGAGAAGATAATGGAACGTGTGATACATGAAAAGTGGATGAAATTTGTTTTCTGTCTAGCCAGAGCCTCTATTAGCAACGCAGTTTTACTCTTGATGAGAAGCTTTCACATCCACTGTTCAGCACTATGCAAGGCTCAGAGACGGGACCCCATGTTTGCTAAACATATGTTAGTGAGTTCCACTGCTAATGCTCTTGCCATTAAAGATGTGAATCTCAGGGGTGAAGTAATTTGCTCAGACTCACAGCATGGACCACAGCGGCCACAGTGGAAGGAAATACAGATTCTCCATGTCTTTCCCCAGCAATGTTCCCATTGCACTACCTTCACCTTCTGCAAAGGTATGTTTCCTATAATCGGGAAATCTCTCAACTATTCAGGAAAAAAGACCCTCATTAAAATTTAAAACCTTTCCCAGGTGAGAACACACAGTGCTTCAAACCTCATGACTGTTTGAATTACTAAAAGATGAACTGTTCTTTCAAATTATGCCAACAAAAATTGATTTTACATGTATCAAAGTTTATTGCTAATTCCTAAAGTTCTGCATTCTTTTGTCACCACTTCTCAGGCCGTTGGCAGGATGACATCAGTGTAAAAAGGTCAAGATGGAAAGGGATTATAGGAATGAATGACAATTCAACTGTGCTTTTCCTTCTCAAGTCATTAAAATGAGAAAAAGCACCCAAAACTGTATCAGCCCTGCCTGGTTCTTTGCTTCTGCTGTCTAATATTAACTTCCCATACTGGCTTGATCTAATATCCTCTATAGAATCAACCCTCATCTGAGTTAGGTGAGCTCATTTGGGTCATTTTCAGGATCAAATTCTCTTAAAATCTTGTTCAGTTTGTCATGTTTTATCCAAAGATGTTCATTCATTTATTCATTTATTTATTCAAACTTGTGATGTCCCTAGCATATGCCAGTCACTGTGAAAGGAAGCTTGTCAGAGCTGGTTGATCTATTTGAAAAGAACTGAGTCTTGTACAGTGTTTTTCAACCTTTGTTTCTTTTTCGTATTATTTCCTATGAGGTATTTCT
>RJWJ010027402.1:0-22240 GCA_004363605.1 Indri indri
GCTAATTTTTTCTATATATATTTTTAGCTGTCCAATTAATTTCTTTGTATTTTTGGTAGAGACGGGGTCTCGCTCTTGCTCAGGCTGGTCTCGAACTCCTGAGCTCAGGACGATCCGCCCGCCTCGGCCTCCCAGAGTGCCAGGATTACAGGCGTGAGCCACCGCGCCCGGCCTTAAAGCATTATTTTCTACTTGAAAATTGCTACTATGCCCTGAAATTTCTCTTCTTCCTAAATATATGCTTTAGAAAATGGTTTCATTACAAATTATATTCTAAATTAGATGTTAACACATTAGTTTCACTGTTAAGCCATGTTATTTACTAGTTACAACTGCTATACAAACTAAAACTCAATAATGTACTTATGATTATTATATTACTGCCTAAACATGTTTGTTGAATCCTGGTAACAACTTAAACCTGCTAATATTTAACAATGTTAATATTGCAAACTTTATTCAAACCCACATAAAGAACACAAATGATACATCCATGTAACGATCACCTAGCTCAAGAAACAGAACATTATCTGCTCCTCAGAAATGCTGCTCAAGCCCCCTTCCAGTCTCTTGTGGTAAAATTCCAACTCCTAACAGCACAGATTAGTTCTGCTGTTTTTGAATTTTATATAAATGGAATCTCATACTTTTTGTGTCTGGCTTGTTTAACATAACATAATGTGTGTGAGATTCACAATTTTAAAAATTCATTTTTAAAAATGAAACAGCAAATAAGAAAACTTGATAGTCCAGACAAAATTTCCACTTCACAATCTTAACTCATCCTCCTAAGAGCAACGTTTACAAATAAAATCTCCAGACAATTCTCATTAAAATTATTCAACTGAAATATGACATTCAGTACATAGCACTTTTTAAAGGCTGTAGACAGAAAAAAAATCCTGTATATTTTATAATATTAAAGACACTTCTCTAAAATATATTACCAAGGAATAAAAAAATTTCTTTTGGATCATTCAAGCTTACAAACCTAAAGAACCAATGGAAAAAAACAAACAACACACAGTATACTTTAGAATATATACATTCTAGGCCAAAGGTGATTCCCAGCTGTGTTCAGTTTATCTATTTCCCCTCTGTTGTTTCTGATGACTTTACACAGACTCCAGATGCTATGAATATACATGACTGATGTGGGAAGTAGAGGAAAAGAAAATCTGACAGGTCAAATTTATTTTTTTAGCAAAATTAGATGTCTCAGCAAACAGGAAAAACATTTAACAAATTAAAAGATTGAAGACAGCCAGGTTTGATAAAAATACTAACATTTGGAAGTAAAATATATTGATAAATGTTCTAAATCACACTAGGTTTTAAAATCTGGTTATCTAACACACATAGTCATAACTGATGTCTGTTTAAAATAACACATTTTTGTAATATCTCTTTATCATATCCTGAAAGAATAGTTAAACATAAAATACATTCTTAAACCTCACCTGATCAGTAACTATAACTCTTAAGCTTCAATTTGTTGAGTTTGACAAATTTCTTCTTAACACAAGCTCTTGCTAATTCTGGCAGGTATAATTTTCCCAGGTATTTTTTTTTCTCTTTCTCTCCTAAAAAAAAAGTAGATAAAATAATATACAATTATTTTGATAATTAAGCAGGACATTTTCATACCAAAATTTTTAAAAGAATCAAAATTCCTAAAAATGAATTAGATATCAAAACTACTTTTTAATAATCATTTCCTGAAAGTATGGAATGATCTACCATCCCAGGGAGCTAAAGAACATAGAGATTTACCCTGTATGAAGATTTTGTTTGTATATTTCTCTCTTGAGCACTAACTCTGAAGATTGATATTTCATAAGTTTTAGTCTTTCTAGAGGTCTTTCAAAGAACAAAAAGAAAATTTACTTACATTTTTAAATAAAACAAAATTGATTATTTCATGCAATTATCATAGAGGTTCATTACACCATTATTACAAACCTATGATGTATTATAGAACATTAGTGATATTAATTTCTTATTTCTTGAAGGTTTGCTATTTTATCACCCTAGGAATTAGTTCATCATTTCTTAATTATTCCCAATTATGACAAAAAAAGACAAAAATAATACAATGGAAGAGTAAGAATTATCTAAAATAACGCAATAAATTACACCTATTGCATCATCCTTCAGTTTTTATTGTGCTGGCCAAAGCATTGATTCAAGTTTCAAAAAGATATAAAACACTGGAGACATCATCTTTGTAGTTTTTTTTTTTTTTTAAGCTTTCATTGAACACAGTTGAGAATTCAGATTTTTTTATTTGCCACCCATAATGGCAAAGGGAGGAATCACAATGTGCATGCAAAGGAGACATATAACAGCAGTCTGGTCTCTAATGACAATATAACTGATAGTGCAAGCTAAGGTTTATTTAACTTCAGTACTACTGCCATTCAGAACCAGATAACTTTTTGTTGTGGGGGCTGTCTTGTCCATTATAGGATGTTTTTTGGACTACAGGCACACATCGCCATGCCTGGCTAATTTTTCTTTTCTTTTTTTTGGTCGGGGGTGTGTGTCTCGCTCTTGCTCAGGCTGGTCCTGAACTCCTGACCTCAAGCCCTCCTCAGCCTCCCAGAGGGCTAGGATCACATGCGTGAGCCACGGCACCCATCCCGTTATAGGATGTTTAACAGCATCCCTGGCCCCACTAGATGCCAGTAGCACCTATCCAGTCGTCATAATCAAAAATGTCTCCAAAACTTACTAAATGTCCCCTGGAAGAGCAAAATCACTCTCAGTTGAGAACCACTGATATAAACAAAATCACAGACTATGCATCTTGAGATGACAATATCCTAGACTAATTTTCTCAAACATAAGAACCAGCGAGTGCTGGAAACAGTTTGGTAGTTCCTTAAAAAGTTAAAAATAGAATTACCCTATGACCCAGCAATTCTATTCACAGGTATATATCCCATAGAATTGAAAACACATATTCAAAACAAGTTCTTGTACACGCACATTTATGGAATCACTATTCACAACAGCCAAAAGGTGGAAACATCCAAATATCTACCAAAGGATTAATGGAAAAACAAATTCTACTATATACCCACAAAGGAATGTATGGCATGTTATTCAGCTATAAAAAGGAAAAAAGTATTGATACATGTTACAACTTGGCTGAACCTCAAAATACTATGCTATGTATTATAAATGAAGCCAGGCACAAAAGGTCACATATTGTGTGATTCCATATATATATAATGTCCAATAAATCCATAAAGACAGAAGGCAGACTGATGGTTGCCAGGGGCTGGGGGAAGGGAGGAAAATGGAAAAACTACTTAGAGGGTAAGGGATTTTACCTTGGAAGTACACTGAGGTAGTAATTGTATAACACTGGCAATTGGACTAAATGCCACTGAACTGTTCACTTCAAAATGGTTGATTTTATGTTACGTGAATTTCCTCCTCAATAGATTATTTTTAAAAAGGGTCAAATGAGTGAACAATATATTTCTAAGACCAAAAAGGAAATTACATTCTTATCTAACTAGATAAGTATGTACTTCAAGAAGTACTTCATCATACACTATTTTGCAACAAGAATCAGTTTTTGCTAGAGATGTGTGACATATTCTTCAATGTTTTATGATGGTGATACAGTTTACATATCAACAAATGCTGAAGTGCACAAAAAGGTGAATAAAAGGAAGTTAGATAATGCAGAAATTTTAAAAATCACTGGACTAACTCTATTTGGTGCTTATAAATCTAAAAATAAGAATGTCTTGCAATTATGGAGCAAAGATGATAGCCATTTAAAATTATGAGCTGTCCATGTTTTCATGGATGGTGATGGATCGTGGTGATGGTTACACAACGGTGTTAATGTACTTAATGCCACTGTACACCAAAAATGGTTAAAATGGTAAATTTTAGGTGATGCATATTTTACCATACACGTAAACACATAAACACACACACACACACACACACACACACACACACACAGCTTGCAAAAAGAAAAACCAGAAGTAATAAGCTGGGGCCTATTAGAGATGTATTTGAAACATGGAACTGATCTTTACAAGAAAGATATATTCCACCTTCATGCATGATAGCTGATTAGCCGTTAATTACATTCAAACAATGTTGCCCATTTCAGGTACATATACCTTCAAAACCAAGAAAACACAGAATAAAAGTTTGCATTTGCTATGTTTAAGCTTTATTAACATTTCCAATACAGTTTTTTTCCACAATCCCTTTATTTTTACTTCTGTAAATTATTCATAAATTGACCTAAAGGGGTAAAAAAAAGCAAAAAGGTCCACCAGACCCAGATGGCAAATAGTGATGACTGTTTTTCCTAGCATATGAAGGTTAAGTGCTATGACTGCAGGTAGAGTGCCAGGATTCAAAAACTGGCTCTATGTCCAAACCAGGTTGCTAAACAAACAAACAAAAAAAAAAACTGGCTCTAACACTTACTAGCTCTATATGCTTGGGTCAATTACTTCTTTCAGCCCCAGTTTCCTCATCTACAAAATGGGTATAATGATAGCATTTACCTGATAGAGCTGATCAGAAGATTAAAGAAGATAAAGGACATAAAACATATTTAAAACAATGCCTGGCATATAATAAGTAATAAACACTAGCTGCTGTCATCAGCGCCACCATCCTATGAACATAGCTACCAATATAGATCCTTCCTTCCTCAGGTAGTTTGTCAGTTAGTGGGTTTCAAAACACCTTGCATATTTCATAGTACTACATTAATCACACTGGCTGGGCATCGGTGGCTCACACCTGTAATCTCAGCACTTCGGGAGGCTGAGGCGGGAGGACTGTTTGAAGCCAAAAGTTGGAGACCAGTTTGGGCAACATAGCGAGAGCCCATCTCCACAAAAATTTTTTTAAAAATATTAGCTGGGTGTGGTGGCACACACCTGTAGTCCTAGCTACTTGGGAGGCTGAGGCAGGAGGATCACTTGAGCCCAGGAATTGGAGGTTGCAGTGAGCTATTATCGTGCCACTGCACTCTAGCTTGAGTGACAGAGTGAGACCCTGCATCTAAAAATAATTAATTAATTAATCAATCACACTGGAGACAGGGACTTGCAATTCTCAGAACTTAGCAAAAAGGCTCACAAAGGGAATGTGTTATACACACATTTAACATAAAAGAGAACACTTTCAATTCTTAGAAATAGAAGCAATACAAAGGTCTACGGATCTAAACCAAGTTTTTACACCTATCAAAAAGCAGAAGACTCAAAAACTCATTCATGATATAATTAACTTTAAACATTATTAGATAATACCTAATATAATGTTATACATACAGTAATGTTTAGAACACTAATTGGTAAAAATAGTACAAAAAAACCCCAGTACTTTCAAAGGTTGTTGACTTTCCACTTTTCCTTTATCTCTCAAGTTAATAACTGATTAGAATCTGGTATTGTTTGAGCATGTTCGTGTTGAGTTTAAAATAAATCAATTTTCAAATATTTATAGGAAATGTACAGAACCATGGATAACTCTAGAAAGTAAATTGTTCAAAATTATATTAATCTGGATTTGGAACCTGAGAATTTTTTTTTCAACTTTTCAAACTTTTCACCAGGGATACCCAATAACTCATAAAACTCAAACAAAATCATTAAGTTCTTAACGTTCAGGCTTATCATTCTGTTTCCTAGGTCAGTGTTCATTTTTCAGTCCCCAATCCATTCTGCAATTAAATACCGTTACTTCTCATACTGATGCTAAATCCTTTTTAAACTACTCCTTATTTGTGATCTCACTGTATTTGTAATTTCTCTATTTTCTGATTTGTGGAAAGTAACTAGGAACTCTTTCTCTCCCTTTCTTAAGGACTTTATTTTGTGGAAGATCTACAGTCAACATTAAACTTAATTATATAAATAGGATTTTGAAAGCAAGATTTTTCCCCAGCTTAGAAGAGCGAGCATGGAATTATCATAAATATCTACTGTTGAGTCTCCTAATTTCAGCATCCAAGTAAAACATTTATTGAGTACAGTAGTCCCTCAGTATCTGTGGGGATTGGTTCCAGGACCTCTCCTGAATTCCAAAATTTGTAGATGTTCAAGTCCCTACCATAAAATGGTATAGTACAACATTTGCATATAACCTATGCTAATCCTCCCGGTATACGTTACATCTTGTAATCTCTAGACTATTTATAATACTTAATACAATGTAAATGCTACATAAATGGTTGTTACACTGTATTATGTAGAGAATAATGACAAGAAAAAAAAGTCTGTACATGCTTAGTACATATGCAATTTTCTTCCCCAAATATTTTCAACCTGCAGTTGGTTGAACCCATAATCCATGGATATGGAGAGCCAACTATACTATCTTGTGTACTCAAGAAACTTACTGGCTTGCACTGACAGAATTTATAATCTACAGGGGCTAGGGTTGGGGGGATTGACATAAACTCATAAAAAATATGTAAAGTGAAAGGACAGTGATGTAGAGTAGAAAAGCCTCTAGAACCAGCTGACCTAGATTTGAATCCTGGCTTCGCCACCTTCTCGCCAGGTGATCTGGAACAAGTTACCACCTTCTAGACTCTAGGCCTCGTCTATAAAATGGGGATAATACCTACCTAGCAAGTCTGTTGTAAGAATAAGTCTAAAGTATCCAATATAATGCCTGGTACTCAATAAACGTTGTTGATACTGTTGTTATTATTACTGCCTTACAAATGGAAGAGATTATTTAATCAAATTCTCTCATTTTACAGATGGGGTTAGCAACGTATCATAAAGCAGAATATGAAATGTCAAAATGAGTGCAACAAACAGCATATGACAAGTTCATGAGCAAGAAATCACATGAGCATTCAGGCAAGACTTTCACAGGTGGACAATGAATTATGAAACAAACATTGCTATAAAAATGAAAACAAAAAAAGTACAATCGCTTCTTGTTAGTGATTATCAAACATGTGGTTTTCAACCTAGATACTAAGCACAAGGTTTGTATGGCACAAGGTTTATATGGCAAGTTTAAAAATAGGATGAACTCATGTCAGAAAGGTTAAAATCCAGCTTGAGAATGGCAATATATTATTTACCAAACACCTTGGTGCGTGTGGGGTTGGGGGAGGGAGTGGAGAGAATCTCCCAAACTCAGTAAGTGAGGCATCAGTGAAAGATCATGACTTCAAAAGTTTCTTCTCTTGGCAAGATTTAATTTTATTTTTGGACAAATTAAAAACAACATTCAGGCTTTTCACAAAATACTACTTCACTAAATGCACCTTAACTGTAGTTAATTCTGAACCACTATATATCTTTATCTCTATAAATGCACAGTAACCCATGCAATTTGCTTAAAACATATATAATTCAAACTTTAAATGAGCCAGTTGGCAGCCTTACGTGACAAGAAAGCCATCATTATGTTAATCATCGCCACTAAAACTGTATTCAGTTTTTCGTGATTTCAACATTATTATTGCCTGTCTTATTGTTTTCCTCAAACACATTAAGCCAGCACTACTAAAAACATAGTTTCGTGAGCAGTGAAAAGAAACATTTTGACACTAAATTATATTTCTACTAATTTTTAAAGCCTCTCCTCTGCTTTTCTCATGGAACTTTTATTAATTTTGGGTTATCATTCTGATCCCAAGAATTTTTCAGTCAGTCAGTCACTGAATTTATATTCGACTCTTTGGAAAAGTTCACATTTCTATTCTTTTGACAGACACATAGCTATATCCCCAGAAAAATTAAGTTCCAAGAGATAACATAGCAGATCTGTACTTTACTGAAAACAGGAAATAGAATCAATTCACTAACAACTACTCAATTAGGACAATATTAAAAGTAAGTTAACAGGCATAGCAGCAATAACCACACTTTCTTTTGAAGACATTCAAGGTTAAGAACCAGTGCATCTGCGAGAATTTTTGTTTATTTTTTGAAGGCAGTTGAAAGGCTAACACTAAGAAAAAGAGTCAAGGCCTGTAAGAAGGGCAAATGATAAAGCAAACATGCATTCAACGGGCAAGTTAATTTTATTCTCTCTCCCTTGTTTCCCTGCTTGCTTTGAAGTTTTTCAACACAGGAACAACTATCGCAAAGCACAGGCAAATAGGCCATAAACAAGGGTTTTCCCTGTACAAGAGAAGAAAGGTTCCCAAGATGTGGTGAATTCAGACAAGCAGAAAGGGACGGAGAAAGGAGACCACATCCCGGCTTGACCCTGCCAGAGACCCCGGGGAGTCGGGGAAGAGTACGAAAGAGGCTGGGCTCCTCCCTCAGAACACCGGCCTCCAGTGGCAACTCGGCTGGGCAACGTGACTCAGGAAAGCACGGGGCGGGCAGCGGCCTACCGCGACTGCCGTCTCGGACCTCCCGGACCTGTTCTCTGGGTCTTACCTGAAAGCAGACAAGGACAGGATGCCGCGGGCTGGACCCTTGTGGCTGCCACTACGCTGACGCGAACGCGGAGGCGGCAGCGGCAGCAAGAGCGGCTCAGACTCGACCCAGCTCCGACTCCGCGAACCCGCGATGAATCAGCCCGATTCCATTCAAAAGAGTTACCCGGGCCTCCGCCGCGAAGCACTTCCGGGTTCACTGCTCCACTTCGGTTTCCGTTCCCCCGACGGCCAATTGGAGACGACTCGGGAGTTGGGCGGGTGTCCCGGTAGGAGAGCGCAGTACAGACGGCGCGGCTGGAGGGCGAGGCGGAAGTCGGCGCCGCGGCGGCTCTTGCCCCTCGGACGTCCTACTTTTTCTCTCCCCACCTTCGCGCTCCCCTGCAGCCACCGAGATCTGGGACGGCGGCACATCGAGCCCGCAAGGCGACGGGCTAGGAAATGGAACCGTTAGTATTGTGGAGCCCAGACCCCTTTCGTTTTGGTGTTCATCGCCACTGTGACCCTCCTCAAAAACTAAAAGGTTCACTTGACTTAGACTTGACGTAGTCATCTGAGCAGCAAAGAAAGAAAAGTGAGCTCTGCGATTAGAGGGGAACTGTCAGACGCTCTTTTCCATAGTCCCATTTACCCACCTCTTGTCTTTACCGCTTTGCCAGGATTGGATTCCAAGGAAAAGTAACGTTTCCCAAATGTTCAAACCACATATTTTAAGCTCGATGTAGTTTACAGGGCTTAAGGATTCGTTTGCTTACGTTTTACCCATTATCTGCTGTGTGCTAGGATTTCAAAAAGCAAAACCACCCGAGAAATGACTATTGGCAAGTTTATATCACACTCTAAGTCTAGATACAATCTCTGTTCCGGGCAACATGTTTACCAAGTCCCTGTCACTTTATTAATATGCTCCAAATAAGCATTTTTAAAGCATTTCTAAATTAAGAATGGTGATGAATCTACTGGATGGAGAGGAGCGATTACGGCATCTGCATCCCAAACTGTGATTTGAGTGGCACAATTACATTGAATTCTTCCTCTCAGATATTTACATCTCTATCTAAAAAACACAATTATCTTACTCATAGGTAATATTAGTTATATTTGTATACACATCTTTTTGCTTCCTCCAAAACCTGTGCCTCCTGTATTCACTTTTTACAGTGAATAAACTTATCTTCCAACTAAGTTCCCTAATCAGAAACCTGGAAGTAGTCACTTGCCTCTTATTCATCTCTCCCCACTGGCCTCTGAATTAATCACTCTAGAAACCATAAAGTCTCTGTTCTCCATAACAGCTTTTCCAATCGACCTCCACTCCCCTTTCTCCATACTCCCCACTTCAGCCTTAACTCAGACTTTCCACACTTCTTCCTTAGAATGCTGCAATAATTTCTTTGATCTTCCTGCCATCAGTCTGTCCCCTTTCAATCCATTCTCCACCTCATAGACAAAAACTTTTTGTACTATACAAATACAGTCATGCCCTTTCTTAACTTAAAATTCCACTGTCGGCTCTCCATAACATGCAATATAAAGGTCAAAAACCCCTCAACTTTGGAGCACTCTTTGCTCTAGCCACATTAAAATATATTTAGTTGGGAAATGAGATAGTCATAGGAGCTTTGGAAAGCCTCTGACATATTCCTGGGAATCTAGCATGCATACTTAGGGTATGCACATGCCTGGGGCTATATGAATACTCAAGAAAGACCTGAGAGGGCCCTAAGCTTGTGCCTCTGGCTGACCTTGAGGCTCTGCACAAGCAAGAAGTGAAGGCTAAGGCAGAATTATAAACTGTCTGGCTGACTGTTGAAGGCATGCCCCAACACATACTAAGCCCCTGGGGAAAGACTGGGAGTCTTATTAGTTGAAGGTTTTTAAGGAAACTGCTGTCCAATTATGAGCTGACTACTAAGCTAACTGAGCAAAAACTTAAGTGGTCGCACACAATAAAGAATACAGACTTTAAAAGAATGAGTTCAGAAAAGTCACTAAGCCAGAAACTGCTCAATAGAAACAATAGCAATCCCTGGGGAAGGGGTACAATGTGATTTCCAGAGCAGCCACAGTATATTATTTTAAATGTCTACTTTTCAAAATATAAGCATAAAAATAAAGAACTCTATATTCAGCAAACTGTCCTTCAAAAATGAGGGAGAGGCCGGGCATGGTGGCTCACACCTACCATCCCAGTACTTTGGGAGGCTCAGGCAAGAGGATCACTTGAGGCCAGAGTTTGGGAACAGTCCGGTCAACATAGCGAGACCTCGTCTCTACAAAAAAATTTAAAAGGTTAGCTGGGCTTGGTGGCATGGGCCTGCTAATGGGGAGGCTGAGATGGGAGGATTGCTTGAGTGCAGGAGTTTGCAGCTGCCATGAGCTCTGATGATGCCACTGCACTCCAACCTGGGCAACAGAGCAAGACCCCATCTCTAAAAATAAAACATAAAAA
The DNA here is from genome assembly GCA_004363605.1 of Indri indri. Lineage (NCBI taxonomy): Eukaryota > Metazoa > Chordata > Mammalia > Primates > Indriidae > Indri > Indri indri. Next base: position 10,860 of record RJWJ010027402.1, read on the forward strand.
GTGAAAGAGATATTAATTCATTCCCAAAATGTATGTATAAACAAAAATAGAGATAACTTGTCACTAGGAAATCTTCCTTATAAGAAATACTAAAGGGAGTCCTTCAGGCTGAAATAGAAGGGCACTAGACAATAATTCAAATCCACATGAAGGAATAAAGAACACCTGTAACTAAAAGTAACTACATAAATAAATATCAAAGACAGTATAAATATGTTTTATTTATAACTTATTTTTTCTTCTATTTGATTTAAAAGAAAATTGCATAAAACAACAATTATAAATCTGTGTTGATGAGCATATTATGTTTAAAGATATAATTAGTATGATAATAACAAAGTGGGGAGGAAGAAAGAAATGGAGAAAGAGGAGAGAATGAAGCTGTCTTATAGCAAGTTTTTATATACTATTGAAATAAAGTTACTATTAATCCAAACTACATTGTTATGACTTGTTAGCTATAATCCCCAGAGCAACCACTAAGAAAATACTTTAAAAATATTTAATTAAAGAAAGGACAAGGAAATTAAAATGGTACACTAAAAAATATGTATTTAACATAACAAAAGGCAACAATAATAAAGAAATAGTGGAACAAAAAAGACAAAGACATAAAGGAAACAACAAAATTGCAAATGTAAATCCTACCTTATCAGCAGGATATTCCATTAAATATAAATGGAATAAATGTTCTAATTAAAAGGCAGAGATTGGCAGAATGAACTAAACAAAAATAGCTAACTATATGCTTTCCACAAGAGATACACTTTAGATTCAAAGATATAAATAGGTTGAAAGTAAAAGGGTGGAAAAAATATGCCATGCAAACAGTAACTAAAATGACGAAACCATTTTGGAAATTGTTCTGGCATTTTAAAAATAAACTTAAAAAATACAATTACCATTTGACCCAGCAACTTCACTTCGAATATTTACCAAAAATAAATAAAAACATATGTCCATACCAAGACTTGAACATAATAGTTCATATCAGCTTTATTAGTAATAGCTCTAAACTACAAACAATGCAAATGGTTGCTAACTGTTGAATGGATAAAGTGTGGTATGTTTTTATCATGCAATACTACTCAGCAATAAAAAGGAAACTACTGATATATGCAACAACACAGATGAATTTCAAAAACATCACACTGAGGAAAAGTGAGATGCAAAAGAGTACATACTATACAATTCCATTTTAATGAAACTTTAAACGAATCAAATACATAGTAACAGAAAGCAGATCAGTTGTCTTAGTGGTTCACTGTGGCATTAGGTGGGAGGATTGACTGCACAGGGGCATGAGAGAAGTTTTTGGATTGTTGAAAATGTTCTATATCTTTATCGTGGTAGCAGTTTGTCAAAATTCATCAAGCTGTACACTAAAAATGGGTGCATTTTATTGAACAAGATTTGTGCTTCTATAAATTTGCTTTAAAGGAAGAAAAAAGCCTTCAGATTTGTTAGTTTCCCCCTTCCCTTCAGCCTTACCAAAGTATTTGCAGTTAAATCATGTTTTTTTTTTCACAAGGATAATGTGATTTAATTCTACAAATTTACAAATGACATAATATAAAAACAAAACGTGGAAAACCAAACAATATGAGGAGTTCCAGGACTTGGGTAAATCATGTTGTTTTACACTTTAGAACCTTCAAACCTATTATTTCTCCTGTCTGAAACGTCCTTCCCCCATCTTCTCTCCCCACACTCCACTCTCATTATGGGGGGAGGTAGTCAGTCAATACCCACTCATATAATCCTACACAATAATCCTATTCTATAATCCTTGATTTGTTTGTCTTCCTTGCCATCTAAACTTTAAGCTTCTTAAGAACAGAGAGCATGACCTGGCCATGGTAGATACTAAAAATTAGTGCTCATCCAATCAATAGAGTCCAATAAAAAGAAAAAAAGAAAAAAAATGATATTGAATATTGGAGATACTTGTCCAAGTACTTTGCTTGCTAAGAATACTTAAAAAGATCAGGAACATTTTAAATCCAGATATGACTTCTCTTGAAATAATAGTTCCTTAAAAACAAAATTTAGGAAATGTATATGGCTACATATCTGATATGAATATTATATGCTAATGCTTAAAGCATTCATTCTTTGGGTTAGTCCCAATGTGGTTTTGGAGAACAGTATAGTGCACAGAATTGGGAAGTGTTTAATATGTTTTCTAAAATAATAAACTGACAAAAGTTCACATTATTAAATGTGTAATGTATATTGTATCAGAAAGAAACTTTTTGCTCATTTGTTATCCTTTGAACCTGGCAGTTTTATTAAATGAACAAATGACTCTGGCTGGTACCATTACTGCATATATGTTAAAAACCTTAAAATGCATCAATTTTATTGTTAAAATTTCTTTCTATTTTTAAAGAGCTCTAAGGACAACTCCTTTCCTATACCAAGTCTGACTGTATATCTAATTAGAAATTATAAGAGTAAATTTTCAGATAACCAAACTTTACAATCATGAATATCAAAAAAGGGCTGTTGCCATTTGAATTTTTAAGAAACGTTCGGAAAGAATTTAAGAAACACATTGTTTTCTGTTCAAAATTTAAAATCGGCTTTAATTGTTATATCTAATTATAGTTTATGAGTTATGCAGTTTTGAGTATTATAAATAAATATAGATCAAGCAGAAGAAAAAGAAAAAATAGGAAAATATTTACATTTTAAAGTACAGTGAATTAATTTAATGTATAAGGCCAATAGAATAATTGTTACTTCTGCCAGATGGTATTTTACATTTTGATAAAAAGATATATTCTTAATCATATATGTCAAGGAAAAGCGACCATATGTTGTTAAACACTTCCAATTTGTCATTTAATTTAAAAGGCACTACTGATATTGCCATAAAATTTTTTTGGTAATGTAGTCTAAGTATCCTTGGTGTCAATAAAATGTAATCTTTTCAAGTAATTTCCTTAGTTCTCTTCAACTGTTTGAGAAAATAATTCAATGAAGAATTGTCTTAGCATCTACAAAAAAAGGACACCATGAAGAGGGTAAATCAGAATCCAGAGTATATAATCAAATTACTACTGGGTAGGAAGCATAACCTCTGTTTTTGAGGCTCTAGAATTTAATTTACTGTATTCTAGTAAAGTAAATAAAATATACAGAGTAACTCAAATGATTCCAAATTGATTTGCCTTAAGATCAGAAGCTCAGGATATCCGTAAGGTTAAAAAAAAGTGGGGGGGGGGGGCGGTGATTTATGTACAAAATAATTTTCCACTTTACGAAAAGATTTTTAATGAAAGAAACCTCACAGAAGACACATAAAACAGCATTCAATCTACAGTGGGAAAAAGGAACTGAAATTAGATGATTATTAAAACAAAGATTTTATATGCCTTTGTTTCCTCTGCTTTTTTAAAAAGGGAATTTGTCTGCCCCTCTTGCTCTGCCATCCTTCACCATTTCTCTTCCCATGCTACAGGGCTCTATGGCTGATTGCTTCCAGGCTTAAAAATCTGAATTACCATCTACATTCTGAAGACTTGCAAATTTCTATTGTCTGTGCATAACTCTTCTTCAGGCTTTTCATTGTTGTATGGCTACGTCACTATCCATTCTCCAGTTGAGTTCTCCAGCTGATAGACATTTGGGTTCTTTCCAATTTTTTCCTATAGTGAACAATGCTGCTATGAATATTGTATGTGCCCCCTGGTGGTATCTGACCAGGAGATTCTCAAGAACATATACCTAGATATAAAATAGCTAGATTCTAAGACATACATGTCAATTTGACTAGATAATACCAAATTGTATTCCAATTGCTCTATATCATCACTAACAATGTTGTTAGACTTATTAATTTTTGGCAGTCTAATGAGAATAAAATGATATATTATTTTGCTTTAATTTGCACGTTCCTGATTACTAGCAAGGTTGAACACCTTTCATATGTTTGTTAGGCATTTATATTTCTTCTTTTCTGAAATGACAATTCATGACCTTGGCACATTTTTTCCATATGGAGCTATTTGTCCTTTTTGCAAACTTTCAAACTCTTCATTTTGCACTTCAGTAAAATGAAGCCCCAAAAGGATATACAACATGGGAGCGGTCATGTAGCTAGTTAGAAGCAGATCAAAATTCACAGTAACAGTGATTTTGTGTGTGTATGTGTAGTATATGTAGAAGCAATTTATGTGCAACCAATGTGATTTCCTTCTATGTTTTAATTTTTTTCTAAAGTATAAACAAGTAAAATATTAGATTTCAGTGACACTTAAGATTGTCTTCTATACTTCAGATTGCATATGATCACCTCCTTTCTGAGCCAGGCAGATGTATGGGCTTAGCAGGCCACTGAGACTGGGATGCTGTTCCAGGCAGGCTACACCCAATGATGAAGCTTGAGAAGTCATAGCTGTGTTCATTATATTTGCAAATAACAAACAAAACATGTTAACAATAATCCTGGAAACTCAAATTTGGGGAATGGGGTGGGGGAAGTGTGTAGTATGTTAAAGACCCCCAAATGAATCTGATATTTCCACCAGTTCTGACCTATCTATTTCTTGTATAAAGTGATTGAGACACAAAAGCAAAATACAGTTTATGTCTCATTGTTTGTCATGAATGCCACGGGTGGTATACAAAATAATTTTAGATGGTTCATGGACATTTTTATATTAATAGAAATATACTTATTTTGATGTATAATAGAAAAATATATAAAGAGCATATCAGACCTATGATTTCATGGCTATTATTTAAGACAATGCTGAATTTCTTTTAAGAACATCTATTCTTTAAAAAAAAATTAAGTAAACAATAACACAAGTAGTATGGAGGTGGGAAGTAAAGTCAGGGTTGATTTTTTTGAGGTGTGTTCCCCGAGTTCTTTTGCTCCTGGCTTGGAAAAATCACAAACTGGGCCAGTGCAACGGAGAGGTGGCAGACACTAGCATTTCCACACAAGCAGCTTTTATTGCAGGTTTTCAGAATAGAAATAGAAAGCAAAAGTACGGTTCCTGAGGGGAAACGGGTCTGTCTCCAAGCGTGGAGAAGATGCTGGGGTCTTACCACACTTCTACTTTTATGTCTACACCTTATGACATCCTAAATGGTGGGTGGAATATTCATTATTTTGCTGGGAAAAGGATGGAGAGTTCTTAGAGCCAAAGGTACTCCCCAATTTTATCCTTACAGAATAACTTCCAGGGGTTGCCATGACAATTATAAACTGTCATGGCGTTGATGGGTGTGATTTTTACTATGCTAATGTATGTTAATGGGAAAAAGGTCACCTTTAGACATGAGCTCCTAGTTTCTGTGCATGCTCCTGGCCAGGAAACATCCCCAACTGCAAGTTCCTGCCATTACAGGTTAGGTTCTAAATGTTCATTGGCCTCCTCATTTTTGCCCCCTGCCCCTTTTCCTGTGGTTAGCGCTGCCAACCTGCACCTGTCCTTAACAATAACTGTGAAGATGGTACCTAAATGACCAAAATTGGAAAACAATGGGCAATGATTTTAATGGTAGATAGACCTGGATTCATAAACTGACTACATCACTTCCTATTTGGATGAATTTGGGCAAATTATTTACCTTCCTTGGCTGTATTGGTTACTATATTATTGCTTTAGCAAAGACCAAAATAGTAAGAGCTTATTCAAGTTATAACATTTTTATGTTTGTCACATGCAAGTTCAAAGTTCAAGGTATTAAAGAGTGAGGATGTCACTGCCCCATGAGGTCATCCAGGAGCCTGGGGTCCTTCTACCTGGCCGCTCTATCATCTTCTCACATTGTAGCATCTGGGAAGAAAAAAAGACGAGGTGTTGAGAGCATGAACTAGATATAGGGGTGGGGGACCTGCAGCCTTCTAGGTCCTTAAGTGTGGCCTTTTGACTGAATCCAAATTTTTCAGAACAAATCCTTTTATTAAAAGGGGTGCATGGCCGGGCATGGTGGCTCACGCCTGTAATCCTAGCACTCTGGGAGGCCAAGGCGAGAGGATTGCTTGAGCTCAGGAGTTCGAGACCAGCCTGAGCAAGAGCAAGACCCCGTCTCTACTAAAAAATAAAAATAAAATAATAAATAAATAAGAATAAAATAAAAGGGGTGCAGCAGAGAAAGCTGAAACTTTTCTTGCTTCCTTTGGTGCTTAAAAAAGAACAATCTTGAAATCAGAAGGCCTCAGGGTTAGAACTTACATACATCACTTTGTTTACATTCTAATGCAAAAGAGACTGCCATCTCTAGTGGGAAGGAATGAAACAGCGATACTTAACACATTGGACATCAAGTAACAAATGACAATGATCCCTGAGAAATGGGGAACTATCAGAGGGAGCCCTCTAGTTTCCCTAGTTGTTCCAGTTCACTGCCTGGAGAAAGTTTCCAGGCCTCAGCACAAGAAATGAGAACTCAGGCAGAGCCCAGAGGTCTACCTGAGTTAAGGAGACAGAGGTGGGAGTCTGGGGAAGCCACAGATGCCGGGCAGCGTGTGCGGGGCAGAGTACCAAAGAGGAGAGAGATACACAGGGAGAACTCCAGGGGTTAGGAATAATGCCTGTTCCCAACAGCTAGACTTAGGAAAAAACTCAATTCAGGCAGCATCAGTTAGAGCACCAATAAGGGTATGTGCTTCAGCAATGGGGAATAACTAGTCTGAGACTAAAAACAAGTCTGATCCTGCTTAAAAAGTTTAAAAGCAAGAGCCAAAATGATCAAACTGTTTCCAAGTAACTGAACCAGACTCAATATTAAGATATCAGTTTTCCCCAAGCTTATTCTAAAATTCACACAGAAATGCAAAGGACTTAGAATACGCAAAACAACTCTGAAAAAGAACAAAATTGAAGGACTTACACTACCTGACTTGAAGACTTACCATAAAGCTGCAATAATCCAGACTGTGGTATTTGACAGTTCTAGAATTAAATCCCAGTTCCATCTCTTACTATCCCTGGGCAAGTCACCTAATCTCTATAAGCTTCAGTTTTCTTATCTCTAAAATCAAAATAATAGTATTAGCAACCTCATAGGGTTATATGACTAAATGAAATAGTATATATAAAGCATTTAGCATAGTACTGAACCTATATAAATGCATGCCAGCTTTATTATCCACTAAACCACAGGCTCCATAGGGCAGGGCCTGTATCTGTCTTGATTATCATCATATCCTTAGGGCCTTAGAAGGAAACTGAGGTTCAACTATCTCAATCAAAGAGTTAACAAGAAACCAGTTAACTTTACAGTTAAAGAACTTTAGATATTATCTAAAAGTCTAACATTACCACTTTTTAAATGATGAAACTGAAATTTAGATAACCCATATCTGAATCCCACACTGTAGTTTTATAATATATCACACTTTTCTCTTATTCTCAAATACTTTGACTTTGGAATATTTTACATGTTCATTTATGGAGGATTTTAAATCAGATTTGTAAAATTTTGCATAGGATAGTATTATAATAGAATTAAGCATATTCAGCTCGAAAAAATGTGGATAACTGAAGAGTAGAGTGTGATAGGTAGAAATTGTCCAACAATTTAAAATTTACTCAAGTTTCAGAATTGAATATTTAGAATAGTCATCGTGGCCTATGAGCTGAATATACAAGTGTTAGCAATGAGATATATATATACTTTTAAAAGTATATATATACTTTTTCCACCCCAGAGATGAGGTCTCACTATGTTACCCAGGCTAGCCTCAAGTTCTTGGGGCAAGCAATTTTCCTGCCTCAGCCTCCTGAGTAGCTGGGACGATAGGCGTTCACCTCAAAGCCTGGCTGTTATTTTAAAATGTAGCATAATATTGGATCAGTTTGCATAGAATCTTGTTTATAAGAATTAAAATTAAAATGTGATGGCAACCATTTCACATCTCCAAAATCTACCTTTTTCACTTGCAGTGAGACTGAATCCTGTTTATGACATGTCAGACACAAATACGAATGCACCCAAGCAAGTCCTTAAAAGCATTATCAAAAGCATCTGACCCCTTTTTACTCATCCTGGATCAATTTTAAAATCTCACCTTTGGTTTTTTCTTTTTCTTTTTTTTACTTCAAAATATGTATGTCCTAGTTTCTGTTGTTAACTTTGCATAAATATTCCAAAATTTTGACTTTTTTTACAATAAAGTTGAAACTGGTATATAATTCTCCCAATATAATCAGGAGAAAAATAATTGATCATTCACAGCAACAGACTGACTCTATATGCAAAAGGACTGATAAATAATAAATTTAATTTTAATCTTTAAAAATGTTTAATTTCTATTTTGATGGGTTAAGTTTCATCATATTTTCTCTGCTATTCCAAAAAGCCACCCATTCCCATATAATGCTCTACTTCTGGACATTTTTCATAGGCAATGCTTAGAATATATTTCCCTTCCATCTATTCCAGTTATGAAGCTCACCAAAATTTCTATATTTTTCATTTGTATAGTTTCTAAAATCCCCCATTTTTAATAATAAATATGCACAAGAAAGTAATCTTTTCCTATTTTTGGCATTGACTGGACCCCTATTAGAATTCTATATCTAACTTTTATCACCACATTTTATGAAAAAGCAAAAACAACACTAATAGTTGTTTTAACAGTGAAACACATAAATAAAGATGAGAATAATTTGAGGTTTCGAACATAGAAAATAAAACTAAGGGATGAATTCAAGCAAATGCTAAGTTATTTCAAGAAAAATGCTGAATTTCCTCTATTCCATAGAGGACAGAGAATAGCATTTTAAAGATAAATAAAGAAGACTTCATGAACTGTAAGGCTAAAATAAAATACTTCAGTTCTTAAGAGCTTTGAAACAAGATGAATGGGGAGGTGGTACCCATTTTATTCAACTGAGTCTTATCTTCCATTTATTATTTGAGAAGTTTGTATATGAGAGAAGCTAATGTACCTCCCCTGAAATTTTTAGGGTACAGAATAGCCAAAAGAAAATATTAGAGGGAAGATCTAACAGCCCAGTCTCTGGACAATTACTTTTTTTTTTTTGAACTAGCTTAAGATATGATTTGTAGACACTGTTTATATGTATTCCTTCTTAAGGCAATAGGCCTCATCGAGTCACTACCAAAGGACTCTTAATGAATTGATTTTTATTCCAGGATTGAAAGATGTGCAGTATTTTCCATTTTTTTTTTTGTTTAATATGCAGAATTCTGTTCACATAAAATTTTAATCTCTTCTTAGGAATTGGAGTAAAAAATATTTTTCTTAATTTCATAAAATCCTCAAACTGACAGTTCCTATTTTAAGAGTAAAAATATTAGTGACTCATTGGTTAGAAGCTTCCAAGCCTTTTATAAAATAAACTTGATCCACTTGCAAACATGAGGATAAAATCAAAATGTGTTAAGTATCAAAAAATGTTGCTCCAGTTAAACTCCAAAAGCTTTCTTAGCCTCTAATGAGGTAGCTTAAACAAGATCATCTTTGTTGGATGATATTAATTGGGCCTATAAAGAGTCCTATTATTAGAGTATAACTATTTCTACTATGAACTTATTTGATTTGTAGACTATTTCAATATCAAATTTTTCTCATCTTTGTATGAGTCTATTCAGTTTTTTTCTGACCTGCACGTGTTTAGACTCTATGGTGCTATCATAACTAATTCAATAATCAATAATAGGACACATGTGAAAGATTTAAAGCCAATCAAAATGAAAAACTCAATAAGCTGTTTATTTAATTACTGCAAAAAGGATTTATTTCAGTGGCTTGTGTAGTGTTTCATTCGATCTTAACAAAAGAATAGTAAAAAGAAAAAAACAGCACAAGAAGTCTGAACCACCTTATGCTGCTAATTTTGTGACTTTAAGTTATTTAGCTGCTCTGGACCTCAGTGTGCAAGAATAGAAAGTGGTTTTCAACTTCTTCCTCTTCCTCTTCCAATTCTTACTATTCTAGCAATGGAACATTTGTAAAATAGAATCTTACAAAGAGCACTGATATATAAAATAGATAAACGCAGAACTGCTCTGCTGAGGTGGTGGGTGGGAAGACCCAGATCCCTCTGCATATTTGTTTATGCTATTTTTTGCTGTATAATAATTTCAAAAAAACATTCAATGCCTTTGCTTTTGCTTCTGGGTTGTATATATGAGGGGACTTCAAAAAGTTCACAGAAAAATGAAATTAAAAAATAAAAATATAAAGTATAAACTTGATTTCTCAATGTAAGCTCCATCAAGGTCAAGACACTTTTGTAAGTGATGATACAAGCCATTTAATCCATCCCGAAAGAACTGAGGTTCTTGGGAATTTAACCATGTCAATGCAGTCTTTTTTACGTTATTAACTGAAGAAAAATTGGTGCTCTTTAGAGATTTTTTTAAGATTAGGAAACAAAAAGAAGTTGCAAGGAGCCAAATCAGGACCATAAATTGGATGCCTAATGATTTCCCATTGAAACTCTCAAAATTGCCCTTGTTTAATGAAAGGAATGAGCAGGAGCATTGTCATGGTGGAGACATGATGAAGCTTTCCTGGGCGTTTTTCAGCTAAAGCTTTGGCTAATTTTCTCAAAATATTCTCATACTAAGCAGATGTTATCATTCTTTCACCCTCCAGAAAGTCAACAAGCGAAATGCCTGAGTATCCCAAAAAGCTATTGCCATGCCCTTTGCTCTTGACCAGTCTGCTTCTGCTTTGACTTCCACCTCTCAGTAGCCATTGCTTTGATTGTGCTTTATCATCAGGATTGTACTGAAGATAAAGGTAAAGCCATGTTTCATCTCCATTACAGTCCTTTGAAGAAATACTTCAGGATCTTGACCCCACCTGTTTCAAATTTCCTTTGAAAGCTCTGGTCTTTCCTGCAGCTGATCTAGGCACAATGGTTTAGGCAAACTTTTGAGTGAAAATTTGCTCAACCTTAATTTTTCAGTTAGAATTGTGTAAGCCAAACCTGTTGAGATATCTATGGTGTTGGCTATTATTTGTGCTATTAATTATCAAGTCCTCTTCAATTAGTTCACAAACAAGATTAATTTTTTCCTTGCAAATTGTTGTGGATGGCCTGCCACTGGGGTCTTCATCTTTAACATTGTCTCATTCCTTCTTAAAATGAGTTATCTATTTGTAAACTGTTGATTTCATTGGAGAATTGTCCCCATAAACTTTTTACAAAGCATTAATGATTTCATCATTCTTCCACCTAAAGTTCACCATAAATTTGATGTTTGTATTTACTTCAATTTTTGCAGAATTCATGCTGCTTTGATAAGAGCTCTTTTCAAACTGATGCCTTATCCTTTCTAATGCTGCAAACATCCTGTTCAGACATGATATAACAAGTTAATACAAGTTTATTTTGGTAAAAGAGAATCTGAAATTCATGCATAGCTTTTTCATAATACAC